>JAJJMC010032380.1:511259-576297 GCA_023531435.1 Papaver californicum
TTGATAATTTTTTCGATTTTGAATTTGGGGCAACCTTTTCAATCGGTGGTTTAAAAAATTCATAGACTACTGATTATGCATAGACAATATTAATCGGTAGTTAATCATGTTCCCGTAATACCGATTATAGCAAAACAAGTATAAACGGAGTATTAATTTGTTCATTAAACTACCGATTACAATGGAATCGGTAGATATGGTACTCCATTATCTACCGATTATGAGACGTCCATGTGTAATTGTTTTTCTCGGCTAACCACTCTGATTGTTGCATAACCATTCGACCATCCCATTCCATCCTTTTGATCGTTTCTAGCGCGACCTAATTGTAGACAACGAAGACAAGTTGTTGGGGTCGTCCGCCTTTATCTTAGATAGGATTGCACTCGCTTTTATTACATTCCTCATAGACTTCACCGTCTCAATTTTCTTTGGTTTTAACTTGGCAACCATTACGTGCCCAACAAGTCTTTCCGGATCTTCGTGGTTGTGACGACCATTAGCAACTCTATACAAAACCCATACTTTACCTTTCTTACCGTCGGGCTTACGGAAGATAATCTTAAATGGGTATCCAATCTTCTTTGAATTACCTCGGTATATCCTCTCCGTCTTCTTTACGTATTTACGATCCTTTCCCACGTGACTCATTCGCTCGCCACGTCTCTCACAAATCATTTCAAATCGATCAGCTCTCACTAATTTTTCTGAACTACAACGCACATCTTCTCTTTTGCCTTGTTGATAAGCCATTCCTTTGCCTCGCCTTACTTCCAAATGTCTTAATGCACATATAAAAAAACAAATATCATAAGACTAACCATGTAATATACATTCTTAGAACAAGTTAAGAGTGGGTAGGTAGCATACCAAATTATTTGGATAGTGTAGGGAAGTATCAGGACCCTCGTATGAAACAGGATTAACCCATTCAATAATCTACGTAAAATAGCAATGAGTTAGACAATAATAATCGGTAGCTAATTATGTTACCTTACTACCAATTAACAACAATCGGTAGATAATAATATCCCCGTGCTACCGATTATCAACCATCGGTAGTTAATTATGTTCCTTTACTACCGATTATAGAAAGAAATCAAGTCAAGTTTTGTACACAAAAACAAGTATAATCGGAGGTTTGATTTGTTAAACAACTACCGATTGCAATGTAATCGGTAGATAACGATATACCATATACCATCGATTATAAAGTTTGCAAAATAAAATTTGTAGGTTTGGAGAAATTCATTTTTGGGGCGACTAACATAATCGGTAGATAATAAGTATTCCTAAACTGCCGATTATGCAAACAGAAATTCAAAAAAAATTCAATTTGAGGATTTTGTATAATTGGTAGTAAGTAATCTTCACGAGACTACCGATTATACCATAAATTTGGTACAAGAGTGTATAATCGGTAGATATGGCACTCCATTATCTACCGATTCTGGGACGTCCATGGCATTAAATGCATGCAAAAATGAATTTTACTTGTTACCGATCACATACAAACGCATATAAAGTGGGTTTTTGAGATTCTTAACATAATACCTGATTATTTGATGCATTATTATCTTCATTTTGATGTGATTCATCGTTTTTTCTCGCTAAATCGTCGTCTAGGTTTTCTTCCATGCCAAAATTTGGATCGTCCAACAAATATCCCAAGTCGTCATCTCTAAACGTCTTTGAACCTTCAATATTATGTTCTTCATGATGTTTCTCACCTTCTTCCTCATACTCATCCATGTTTGTTATTGATTTTAGGTAAACCCTAGTTTTTCCAAACTTCTTCTTCTTCTTCTTCTTCTTTTCTAAAACACTCTCTATTTCTATTCTAAAACTATAACTCAAATTCCTCATCTAACACTAACTATAACCAACTTAACTAACTAATTAATCAACATTAATACTAATTAAGTAAGGAAAGATTAGCCATTAAAAATATATATAGATAAGGGGTGTATTGATATTACTTCATAATGACCTTATTTTGTTTTATTAGTCGCCCCAAATTAATTTTTTGTAGTCCTTAAAAACGCCAGGTAAAAAAGTTCACGTAGGAAGATCGAGGGTAAATATACTCCTCATACACCCCCCACATATGCCTCATCCCTATGTTACCCCTTCTCCTTCGCCTCTTATTTCTCTTAAGACTCATGCTCCAGTCAGTGAGGTGATCCGATTCGAAGATGTAAGTCAAGACGAGGATACTGGTAAGGACGAAGGTGGTCCTCATGCCCCTTACTCATTACGAACTCCAACGCTTACACCTTTATCCTAAATATAGCTATAGGAGTTGGAGTATTCAGGAGATCCAGTAGTCCTTCCGGCTGGAGAAGTTCGATGTTTCCTTTGATGATGACCTCGACATGCATATAGAGCCCATGGTTCGGTTCTTTCCTTATAATGAGGATAATCTATTAATCAACGTTAGCCAGCTTGATGCCGGTCTATGTCTTACCTTGTTTAGCAGGGATGAACCCTTCTTTTACGATGTACTCTCCGCAAGAGATGATCCTTCTAGATAGACACAACTCCGGGGTATCATGCAGTATAATGGGAACTTCTGGCTGTACTGCACGAATGTTGGCACCATAGCAGGGGTAAGACTAACATTAAGTCATACAATCCTTTTGCGCCGAGTAGGAGCAAAAAAGATGATTTTAAACACTAACAATTTCAATGCCACCTCTGGGGATAACGTTCATAAGAATAACATGCTTCCTTGGAGCGTGGGTCCTCGCCGTACTCAGGTGACTGCTAGGAAAGTTTCCAATTGCGGTGATCTTCTTCTTCTAGAAAAAGTTGAAAAGACGAATTTATCCATAATTCCATACTCTGTGAACCTTCCTTTGCCTCATCGTAATAGAATTTGACTTTACCATGATCATAGGTGGGCACGGACACCCCTTCGTATTGTTGGTCCCTAGGCTCGAGGTTTTTCTACTTCAGAGTTTGGTATGCCTCGTTCTTCATATTCCCTTCCTTCTAAGTATGATCACTACAAGCCATGGGTCTCTGATCATGCTTCTAATTTTGAGGTATGTGTTTTTCTTAATTTTTAAAATAAAAATAATGGTTTAGTCCCAAAATTAGTAGACTTTTGATAGTTTAGTCATTCCGTCTCAAACCTAGTACTAGAAGGTCCAAATTCCACATTTTAATAACGGGTTAGTATTTTTTTAAACGATTTTAATCCAAAATGAATTATTTTGATGACAAAAATAACCCTCCTATGTAAACACGGAGTACTAATTTGCTTATATTCATTCCTTCAATCTCTTCTGACGTCTGATCTCTGAAACGAAGAAAAGAGAATGTTAGGTTTTGATTATTCGATTCAGCTTCATTAGTTGTTGAAAAAATTATAAGGTCTACAGTTCTTCAATTCTATAAAAATCTCCACTTTTATTCTCTATTTTATCGATTCTTTCTTCATTTTTCTTTTCTCGATTCAATTAACGCACAAAGAACAAAGAAAGAAAAAAGAGCTTAAACAAATATTTTCTAATGTCTTTGTTCCATGGATACTCCACTTACAAGGTCTAGGGATGATTATGATTTCCTTCTAAAACTTCTCTACATCGATGATAGCGGTAAGAAATCACAAATTTCCCCATTTTTGATTTTTATTTGTTGCAATGTTAGTCAAATTGGTTGGTGAAATTAATATAATTAATTTATGAGAGATCTAATTGGCGGATATTTGATTCATCTGATATTAAACAACTGAGTTTATTGAATATAGAGAATGTTGGCATGTTTTACCCTAATACTCCCGCAGTAGACAAAATTACATGTAAGTGATAAGCTATCAAAATATTATCATATACAAATGATAATTTGTTTGCATTTTGTGTATGAATAATTAGTTTTAAAAATAGTCAGTTACAATAAAAATAATTTTAAATCAATTTACAATCTATTAATCTCTAAAAAGATCTTATTTACAGTATACATTTAGTGATTTAGATTTTATGATCTAAGACTACAGACCGTCTTCATTGAGTGTGAAGAGGTAACCCTAAACAACTTATTGACCTTATAAATATCACATTTGGTTCATTGTCAAATGCAGTACACTAATTCTGTAAACTTGAAAGTTTCCTATTTTTATTTTATGTACTTCATTTTTATCCTCTCAACTTACAATCCACCATTGTTTCTTCTCTGTCAGTTAAAGGAGATGGTTTTGGCTTATTTGAATGAGTCAGATATTGTCCAGGTGTTGTACATTCATAGTCTCTAGAAACTACGCTGTGTTTCAACTATAACTATTCATCTGTTTTCTCTATTAACCCTGCAAACTTTTCTTGATGCTTATTCAAAGGATGTGAAAATTAATCCAAATGAATAGAAAGACTTTATGGAAAAAAATCCATTTTAAATAAAGAATATTACTCTTCCATATTTAAAGTGAGTCAAAATTGTAATTTCTAATATTCTTGACGTTATTTATACATTTTTCAGCAATTTGATGTTTTGGAATTTGGTGTCAAATATTTTTCTGATTTATATTTTACAGGGACATAACCTTGATATTTCCCAGCTGTGCTGAACTTTGAAGTCGAAGATTCAGATATGGGAAAGTAGCCTAGGCATATAAAATCATGGTATATATCACACCGATATCTCGAGTAGAAACGACGAATGTTCGTAGATGGTGAAGTTTATATCACTAACCAAATAAATTGTTTTCATATGCGGTGACGGTTTTTTGTTCTTGACGTATGATGCTTTGATATAGGAGACACATATCTTCTTCAAAATTATAATAGACTCAATTTTAAATTTAAGGACTCATATATAAGCTCGAAATAGTAGAGTGCCAAGGTTTACGGAGGTTGATGGTTCAAATTATTTAAGTTTCCATGTTATGTTTAGGTGTGTACATATCGATGCACTAAAGTATTTCCCATGAAAATAAATTTGTTTGTGGGTATGTATAATTGATTTATTTCATGTTTTGTAGTTGTGTACATATTGGTACACCATTGTATTTCCCACCAAAAATAGATCCGTGTGTGGCTATGAATGATTGATTTGTTCCGTGTTTTGTAAGTGTCTACATATTAGTGCACCAGTGTGTTTTCCATGAAAAATAGGTATGTGTGGTTATGAATGATCGATTTTATGCACGTTTTGTAGGTGTGTACATATTGATGCACCAGCGTATTTTCCATTAAAAAGTAGGTGAACGTGGGGCATGAATTATCGATTTCATGTATGTTTTGTAGGTGTGTACAAACCGGTACACCAGTGTATTTTTCATGAAAAAATACGTATATGTATGGTTATGAATGATCGATTTTATACATGTTTTGCAGGTGTGTACATATTGGTGCACCAATGTATTTTCCATGAAAAAGTAAGTGTGTGTGTGGTCATGAATGACCGATTTTATGTATATTTTGTAGGTGTACAAATTGATGCACCAGTATATTTTCCATGAAAAAGTACATGATTGTGGTATGAATAATCGATTCCATGCATATTTGGTAGGTGTGCACATATTGGTGCACCAGTATATTTTCCATGAAAAGTAGGCGTGTGTGGTTATGAATAATCGGTTTTATGCATGTTTTGTAGGTGTGTACATATTGGTGCACCATTGTATTTTTCATGAAAAATAGGTCTGCGTGTGGGTATATATAAATGATCAGTTTCATGAATGTTTTGCAAGGGTGTACATATTGGTGCACCTGTGTAATTCCCATGAATAAATAGGTTTATGTGTTGTTACGAATGATCGATTTTATGCATATTTTACATGGGTGTATATATTGGTGTACCAGTGTAATTCCTAAGAAAAAATAGGTTTGTGTGTGGTTATGAATGACCTACTTTTTTATGCATGTTTTGCAGGGGTGTACATATTGGTGCACCAGTGTTATTCCCATGAAAACGTAGGTCTGAGTGTGTGGGTATGAATAATTGGTTTCATGTATGTTTTGCAGGGGTGTACAAGGTGGTGCACATGTGAAAGGTTATGAAGATTTTGTGCTTGTGTAACTTTTTGTACACATGAAATAATCATGAAAAAAAAACTAAAATTTTAAAAAATTAAAATTATATAGTCATATGGGTACTCTTTTTGTAGATCTCGGAAAGAGCTTTCCGGATATATAAAATTTGCGAATTTTGGATGAGATGTCTGAAATATAAATTATTTTTTAGTTATTTTTATAATATTTAAAATTGCTGACATCATCATGAGTCACTTTGGACTAAATTTTAAATCAGAAAGGTTATTTATATACTTTTTATATTTAAAATAAATAAAGGACTAAATTGTACCTAGTTGAATGGATCAGGAGTAAACTGTCTATTTCTAGACATATTTGGATTAAACTGTTAGTTTTCCTTTTCTAAAGTTGGATATTTTCCCCCACATATTTTAACGTTTAGGTTCTGATTTCGAAGGTGGCTCCTTCCTGCTCCACTGGCACCCGTCCCTCCGAGGGTATCTCAATTGGTATTTGTTCTCGTAATTGGAAGACCAAGGTCTAGGAATCCAAATCTGAAGTCCAAGTAACTCCTACAGAGGTAAGAATTATTTTTATTTTTTGTTTTTACCTTCGTGTGTGTTTCCCCTGATCCTGGCATGTGCTAGTTTCCTTGACATCTTCAGACTTCAAGGAAAAAGGGAAAACAAGATTTCCCCGTTAAAGTGGAGACCCTCGATTCTGAAGAAGAGGATGTGGAAGACAATAGCGAGAGCTCTTATCCAAATGACATGGAGCCTATATGAGGGGATGATGGTGATGAATATCCTAAATGGAATGCTTATATTCGTGGTCATGGTTAGTCAAATGAACCCTAAAAGCTCCTGAGGGCTTGGGCGAAAGCAACCTGTTCTTCGTCTTGGGTGTGCCCATTTCTAGATCGTTCCAATTGTTTCTTCTAGTATGGAAACTCCAATTGCTCAAGGAGGGCCATATGATCTTGCTGCCACAACTTCTGCATTCCATATACTCAAGTGAGTGCTTTCGGAGATATTGGAAGTGCCCAGCGTGGGGATCTTAGATTTGCGACCAGCGACACCAACATTGGTAGCGGTGTTAGTCCTCAAGGTCTGGTGGTTACGATTTCTCTGAAGGAGATCCTTCGATAATATGGCCTTTTCCTCTCTTGGAAGTTATCAGTTTGTTTCAGCCACGTCGTTTTTTCGTCCTCCTTCAGTCATACATGTGCAACTAGATTGGTCTGGTTTCGAGCCACTCCAAGTTGCTGGTAATATAGAGCTGAGTGCTGATACTACGAACTTCGTAGTTTCTTATATTCTTGTTGATCATCCTATTTTTTTGCTAATAGTAGATTGAGTTTGATCCACCCAGGTCGTGTGGAGGGAGAGGGTCCTTTTTCATGGTGGAGTTTTTTTTTAGTCCCCAGGTCGTCCTAGAGAGATGGGAAAGAGGTTTTCAGGGATGACATATATTCGGAAGATACCGACGAGGCCATCATTGAAGCTGTTTTAAAATATTCAAAAGGTCTTTTCTCGAGTGTTCCCCCTTCCTCTGGATGGCCTATCATCAAAATACTAAAGATTTTGTTGGAGAAAAATGAACTTAAAATATTTTTTGGTCTTGGTGGTAATGGACCTTAGGACCTAGTAGTCACTAAGGGTCACTAGCTCATTTTTCACTTTTGTGAATGAACCTTTAGTCCCACATTGGAGAGACTAAAGATGATTCCTCTCCTTATTACCTAAAAAGTTGCTTCTAAGGGAGGGCCCTTAGGGTTTATAAGCTTTTGTGGTTGGGGAGGACTAAGGCAATGGGCTAGTTAGAGCAAACATACTTTTCACACATGTGCGGTGCTTCACACCGAAGCACGCACGATTGCGTGCTTGCGGCTTGCGGCTGTGGCTGTGGCTGTGGTTGTGGTTGTGGGTGCGGTTGGGACTGTGGCCACTGCTGCGGGAATGAGTATGCTTGCGGGTGCGGGCGTAGCTGAGGCTGCAGACCAACCAAGAATTACGTTTCTGAGACAAAATATATTTTCTTAAAAGAATTTATGACTAATTCAAATCTTGTTTTAAATGTGGGGGCGTATGACCCGGCGAGAGTTTATGAGAGAATTATTCTTAACCGTTTTAATTCCGTTTTAACCATTATCTCCGTGCTTCATGGGTGGATTTAAATTTCAACCATAATGTCCGTGATTGATGCACAGAATTGATTGACACGTTCTCTTCTTTTACCTATAAATGAAAACGAATTTCACTATTTGAACTCACTCCAGAAGCAGCTATTATCCTGTCTTCTTTTTCACTCTTCTTGCTTTTGTTTTGCGCACATTGCTTGTTTATTTCCTTCCATCTAAATTGTTGTTAAGTTCTAGAGGGTGAATAGTATTATGCTTATACTATTCATAACGGACAGTTCTATCCTGGACATATCTCCTCTGTTGGGGTATAAAATCTTTCATTATTGAGGAGTACTCGAGGACTATTGTGTTAAGGACAATTTGCTGAGCAAGTGGCTTTGTCCATTGTGTGTTTATAAATCAGATAATTCTTAACCTTAATAATTTCTCCTGTTTAGTGTATTTCCATTGTTGTTGATACAACAATCTTAACACAATATCCTATTTCTTCTGTAACAATGGGCAAAAATGATGTAGACAGACCAGAAAAATTCAATGGAAAAGATTTCAAAAGATGGCAATCCAAGATGTTGTTCTTTTTGAGTTTCCAATGTTAGATGAACTAGTTCTGGAATCTTTTGATAAGAGTTTGAATGATGATGGAAATGAAAGAGAGTTGGAAAGTTGGAGTAAACAGAACTATATGGCTAAAAATCACATTCTGAACTGTTTAGAAGATGCTCTGTATGATTTCTATAATGCTAAGGAAAACTTTTCTACGTTTGACTTATGGGCTGCCTTAGAAGCAAAATACCAAGCGGAAACTGCTGGAAGTAAGAAGTTTTTGGTAGCTAGGTTCCTGGAATACAAAATATCAAATAAAAAATCAGTGGTTGATCAATTCCTTGAACTTCAACGCATTATCAATGAAATTATTGCTGAAGGTATGGTGATAGATGAAACGTTTCAAGTGTCCGCAGTGATTGAGAAATTACCTTCTTCATGGTCTGAATACAAACGAAGATTGAGACATGAAACTGGTGAAGTCAGTATGGTTGAATTGGGTAAGAAGATTCAAGTGGAAGAATTGTTGTGTTCAAAAGACAAAAATGTATCTTCCGCAAGGGACATGTCCAACAAGGCTCATGTAAGTGAACACAAGTCTTCCGCAAGCGACAGTAAACGCAACCCCAAGCCCGGTCATCACAAGAAAGGTACATTCCCGAAACCAAAATCTAGCATTGGTAAAATCAAAGGTGCGTGTTATGTTTGCGGAATTCCTGGCCATATGGCAATGCATTGTAGAAAACGTAAGTACTTTAACAATAAGAAAAAAAATGTTAATTTGGTTGAAAACAACAAGAACGAGTTTTCTGGCACGGTGTCTGAAGTCAATTTGGTAACCAATGTGAGAGACTGGTGGGTAGACTCTGGTGCTACCAAGCGTGTCTGTGGAAACAGAGATATGTTCACCTCCTATCAGAAGGTAGGGAAGGAGAAAAACTCTACATGGGTAACTCGTGCGCAGCACAGGTTGCGGAAAAAGGCAAGGTTGGGCTAAAGCTCACTTCTGGCAAAACTCTCACATTGAATGAAGTTCTTTATGTTCCGAACATCTGCAAAAATCTTGTATCTTGTGGTGTTTTAGATGATAAGGGTTTTAAACTTGTTTTTGAATCTGGGAAAGTAATTGTCACTAAGGGTAAGGATTATGTAGGAAAGGGTTATAAGACTGAGGGTCTTTACAAACTTAATGTAACCTCTGTTGAAATGAATAAATTTGATTCTTCTTCTTATGTTTGTGTGACATTGAATGTTTGGCATGGTAGACTTGGTCATGTAAACTATAAGTCAATGAATAAACTGGCTAGCATAAGATGCATACCCAAATTCAGTTTGGATAATGAACATAAATGTGAAATATGTGTTGAATCAAAATATGCTAAAAAATCTTATAAGAAAAATATTCAGATAAATTCTAAACCCTTAGAATTAATTCATTCAGACCTAGTTGACATGAAATCAGTTCAAACTAGAGGTGGTAAGAAATGGTTTGTCACTTTTATAGATGATTGTACGAGGTACTGTCATATTTATTTACTTAAAGGAAAGGATGATGCCTTAGAAGCCTTTAAGATATATAAACTAGAAGTTGAAAACCGAATGAGTACTACCATTAAAACTGTTAGGTATGACCGTGGTGGTGAGTATGTAATCCCTATAGGAGACTAGTGCATAGAACATGGCATTATACATGAAGTAACCCGTCCTTATTCAACACAATCTAATGGTGTGGCTGAACGGAAAAACCAAACCCTTAAGGAGATGATGAATGCCATGTTAATTAGTTCAGGAATACCTGCAAACTTGTGGGGGGAAGCCGTCCTCTCAGATTGTTATGTCTTGAACAGAGTACCCTTTAAAGGATCAGACAAGACCCATATGAGTTATGGAAAGGTAAACAACCTTCTTATGCATACTTTAAAGTGTAGGGGTGCTTGGATAAGGTTTCCATTCCTCCGCCTAAGAGAACCAAGATAGGACCCAAAACTGTTGACTGTGTCTTCATAGGGTATCTTGAACATACTACTGCATATAGATTTATGGTTGTGAGTTCTGAAATATTTGAAATTGGTGTGAATACTATTATGGAATCTAGGGATGTTGTGTTCTTTGAAAATGTTTTTCCTTTGAAATCTGAATCTCGCATGACATGTGTCGATCCCCTAGATGTCCCTTCTACTAGTCAGACGTTACCTGTAGAGGAAGATGAATTTGAGCCTAGAAGAGGTAAAAGACTTAAAACTGAAAAATCTTTTGGGCCAAACTTCATAATATGCTTAGCTGAGACTGATCCACAGACTTATAGAGAATCCATGACTTCTTCTGAAGCTCCATGGTGGAAAGAAGATACCATTAGTGAAATGGATTCTATTATACAGAATGAGACTTGGAAGATTGTAGATTTACCTCTAGGGTGTAAACTCATAGGTTGTAAATGAATCTTCCAAAGAAAAGTAAGGTAGATGGAACTGTGGAAAAATACAAAGCTAGATTAGTAGCTAAAGGCTATAAACAAATAGAAGGTGTAGATTTCTTTGATACCTATTCACCTGTTACGAGAATTACTTCCATCAGGATGTTAATTGCTATTGCTTCCATTCATAACTTAGAGATACATCAAATGGATGTAAAAACAACTTTTCTAAATGGTGAATTAGATGAAGAAATTTATATGGACCAACCTGAGGGCTTTGTAGTGAAAGGTTATGAAAAAAAAGTTTGTAAGATGAATAAATCTTTGTATGGTTTGAAACAAGCACCTAAACAGTGGCATGCAAAATTTGATCAAGTGATGATTTCTAGTGGTTTTAAAATCAATGAATCTGACAAGTATGTTTATACTAAACTTGTGGATGATGCGTATGTGATTGTATGCTTGTATGTTGATGATATGTTTATACTTGGTACAAACATGGATGTAATTAATTCCACAAAGAGCATGCTAAATGAGAACTTTGACATGAAAGACTTAGGCCCCGCATATGTGATCTTAAGGATGAATTATAAGACATTATAATGGATATAGTCTTAGTCAATATAAATATGTTGAATCTGTGCTTAAAAGATATAACCAGTTTGATTGTAAACCTGCTTGTACTCCTTATGATCCTTGTTGTAGACTCAAAAATAATAAGGGCAATGGAGTTCCGCAACTTGAATTTTCACGTGTTATAGGAAGTTTGATGTATTTGATGAATTGTACGAGACCATACATTGCTTATGTTGTGAGTAGGTTGAGTAGGTATACTTGTAATCCTGGACAGGAGCATTGGGATGCACTTATTAAAGTGTTAAGGTACTTAAGGAACACTTTAAACTTTTGTTTAAATTATGAGAGATACCATGCGGTCCTTGAAGGATTTTGTGACACAAACTGGATATGGATTCAGAGGAGTCTAAGTCTACGACTGGATATGTTTTCACTCTAGCTTGCGGGTCTGTATCTTGGAAGAGTTCCAAACAGACATGTATAGCTCGATCCACTATGGAATCGGAGTTTATTGCGTTAGATAAAGCAGGAGAGGAAGCCGCTTGGATAAGATGCTTTTTATAAGACATTCCTCTTTGGCATAGGCCTGTGCCAGCTATATCTATACACTGTGATAGTCAAGCTGCAATAGCTAATGCTAAAAACAACGACTATAATTGGAAGTCTACACACATTCGTAGAAGACACAATTCCCTAAAACAACTAATCTCTACTGGCATTATTTCTGTTGACTTTGTGAGGTCTAAGGAGAATATCGCGGACCCTTTGTCGAAAGGTTTGTCCAGGGAGATAGTTAGTAATGCATTGAGGGGGATGGGGCTTAAGCTCACCAATTAAACTTGCCATGAAGGATACTCAACCTTGCTGACTGGCGATCCCAAGATCAAGGTTTCGAATGAGACAACAAATTTGTGGTGGGTTAAAGGAAATACTATCAGAGAATTTCCTTCTCTGTCCCTTCCCTATGGTGTAGACGTGATAGTGTGGCTGCATGTGAAGGATGACCTTTTATTAAGTCTTAATGAGTTTTATAGTTTCAATTTAAGATTGAAGTGGGGTGTAGCATTAAACACTCTTGATAGAACTCATCTATATGAATGAGGATGTGGGCCGCTTCCTATGAGAATTGAGCTGATTCTCTAGAGCATTATGAGAAACGGGATACGTCCAGGGCCAAAATGGATAGAACGACACGAACTTGACAGCACCTAGAGCGATATCACGCGTGGAATTTATTGACGAACTACACCAAACGATGGAAGTTCAAGACATCGCGTTCACTGTCCATCAAGTAGTTCCGGTAATTTCTCACTAAGCAAAGGTTCAAGACCTTATGGACACCTATTTCCTAAGTGGTATTTCTCGCTTTCTGATTTCTGATTTTTATCGAGTTTTCATTCATGTGGGGGATTGTTGGAGAAAAATGAACTTAAAATGTTTTTTGGTCTTGGTGGAATGGACCTTAGGACCTAGTAGTCACTAAGGGTCACTAGCTCATTTTTCACTTTTGTGAACGAACCTTTAGTCCCATATTGGAGAGACTAAAGATGGTTCATCTCCTTATTACCTAAAAATTTGCTTCTAAGGAGGGCCCTTAGGGTTTAAAAGCTTTTGTGGTTGGGGGAGAACTAAGGCAATGAGCTAGTTAGAGCAAACATACTTTTCACACATGTGCGGTGCTTCGCACCGAAGCACGCACGCTTTCGTGCTTGCGGAGTTGCAGCTACGGCTGCGGCTGTGGCTGTGGTTGCGGGTGCAGTTGTGACTGTGGCTACTGCTGCGTGAATGAGTATGCCTGCGGGTGCGGGCGTAGCTAAGGCTGCGGACCAACCAAGACTTACGTTTTTGAGACAGAATATATTTTCTTAAAAGAATTTATGACTAATTCAAATCTTGTTTTAAATGTGAGGGCGTATGACCCGGAGAGAGTTTAAGAGAGAATCATTCTTAACCGTTTTAAATTCGTTTTAACCATTATCTCCGTGTTTCATGCGTGGAATTAAATTTCAACTATAATGTTTGTGATTCATGCACGGAATTGATTGACACGTTCTCTTCTTCTACCTATAAAAGAAAACGAATTTCACCATTTGAACTCACTCCAGAAGCAGCTACTATCCTGTCTTCTTTTCCCCTCTTCTTGCTTTGTTTTGCGCACATTGCTTGTTTATTTCCTTCCATCTAAATTGCTGTTAAGTTCTAGAGGGTGAATATTATTGTGCTTATACTATTCATAACGGACAGTTCTATCCTGGACACATCTCCTCTATTGGGGTATAGCATCTCTTATTATTGAGGAGTACCCGAGGACTATTGTGTTAAGGACAATTTGTTGAGCAGGTGGCTCTATCCATTGTGTGTTTATAAATCAGAGAATTCTTAACCTTAACAATTTCTCCTGTTTAGTGTATTTCCATTGTTGCAGATACAATAGATTTTTCTTTAGTTCTGGTCATTTCCAAGTGCCAATCTTTTGGAGAAGTCCCTCGAGGTGGATTTCAGAAGATGGAGGCCTTATATGGTTACGTTTATTTCCTGCCCCGGTTCTCTTTGTTTACCGTAAGTTTTTGTATCTTTAAATCCTCATTGTGTTCCTGGGTTACTCTAATTTATTTTTATTATACGACAGGTTTCCCAACAGCTGGATTTCAGCTACAGCCTCCTTAAGTTTTACAGGATTAAGTCTGCCATACTGAATGTTGTTCTTGAACGAACCCATCATGATCATGACTTAGTGAATACTCAGCTCAAGGCTCTTCAACAACAGTCTAGTCCTCGTAGTGAGCCTCCGATAGCTAGGGTTTCCCAGTTAGAGGTCGAACGTAGAGAGGCTAAAAGCGCGCTGAATACATGTTTGATTTCCTTCAATAATTCTAGTGGTGCAACTGACTCCTCATTTGCTAACTATTTTAGGTTCATAGTCTTTTACCTCGTCATAATTATTAATTATGCATTTTCGGTCTTTGAACTAATCTGAGAGGAACCCTAGTGGTGATTAGTAGGTGCTCCCTAATGAGTTGAACCTGTTTCTTGGTTCAAGTTTCGAAGCTTACCTCTGATTTATGGTACCATCATAAGAAATCTGGTAGATTGATATACCGGTTTACTCGTGACGAGGCCCAAATTAACCTCGTTTCTTGCATAACCTTGAACTTGCGCAAGAGATGAAACACCTTCGTGCAAAATGTGTGATGAGACTCTTTACGTGGAAAGATAGCCTAGTGTTAAAGCAAAATGAGAATATTTCTCAATGGAGTGACGTACCTCTGCGCAAGAAGTGATTCGTAAATAACTTTAAATTGACTTTGAAGAAGTGTGTTCTTCATTGGCCAAGGTTACTACGAAACGTAACTGATAAGTGCATAATTCATATGATTTTAGTGTCAAATTCAGATTAATATTTGTTATGATTATTGTATATTACTTTTATTATGTTTGGTTTCTAGTTTATGTCTTTTGTTAGGTGAATCATCCAAAAATAAGCTACAAAGTGCTAGAATGAGCAACAAAGTGAAGCACTACAAGTGAAGGAGGATCCAAGACCAAATTATACTTACTCAAATCCATAATTTCTTGTAATAATTTTGAATATAAATTAAATACGAATCTAATGCAAAAATAATGAGGTCATTCCGACATCGGATGAAGAAGTTATGGGCAAAACGAATTTGAAAGACTTGAGTCTACAAAGAGAAGTTCGGCTGATGATTGTTCACCAGGAGTCATCCGAACCTGGAACATAAAAATCACGTTTTTAGCAAAATATACAGAGAAATGTTCGGCTAGAAAGTTATCCAATCAAGTCATCCGAACATGACACTGCTCTGGGACTTATTTGGACGCGAAATTGACTTCTAACTCAAGGGAACACAGTCCAGAAAGGATTCTAAACCCTATAAAGAGGAAATTTGATGGTCAAGCATTGAAAGCGATATAAGAAGACATATAAGGATAAAACAAGGGAATGTCTAAATCTCTTACCTCTTCTACTACGATCCACCATTCTTCATCATCTTCGTCTTCTTTGAAAAATGAGTAACTAATTCTTTTGTTGATTAAGGATGAGTGCGATGTTCTAGATGTAAAGCTTTATTAGTTATACAAGTTTATTTGGAGTTTTTAATCATTATTGCTTGTCTTTATTATATCGAAGGTTTACGAGTTATTCTTAGATTGTTTTGAGTGCGCGCTAAATTAATCTATTGATTACTATATTGCTAGTAGAGAGTTGTGAGATACGTGTAATATTCGAACACCTCCTACACAAGTACGTGAGAACTTGCAGAAGGATTCTATGGAGCAATAGCGTGTGAGGACAACACTAGTAAGAAGACCGAGTTTATGCGTTTGATGCTAGGATCAACCTAAATTCATAAACCCTAATGCATTCGACTGGGTTACACCTTGAGAGCTTATTCTTGGTGGCTCAGATGGATAAAATCTGGTAGTTGGTGTGTGTCGTAGCACGTCAAAATTATATTACTTTCTCCAAAACAAATTTATTATGAAGCTAGAGTAAGTAAGTGTTCGTTCCACGGGAGGTTTTTTTTATTATCTTGGTCTTTCAATTTCTCAAGTAAGAATGGGGGGATTTTGGTTTTAGAATTGTTCAAAGTAAATAAAACTAAGTAAAAAGACAGCAAAGCAAGTGTTTCCAAAGTAAATATGATGAAGATATTGGTTAAGGGATTATATCATTCACAAACATGTATTTATATCAATAACTAGAATTGGTATTTAATCTCTCATTGTCAAAAACCCTAGAATACCTTGATCGCAAAAGTATCCCGTTTATTTTCAAATTCATCATAAACACATTGAAAAGATGCGAATATGAATTCTACCTAAAAAAAAAAACCAACGTGTAAAAAGCATTAATCAAGTTTAATTACCCATAAGCATTAAGTCTAACAGTCTTCTAACTGTCAAAGGAGTAAATGATCAAATAGGGAAAAGGGAGTTAGCCACCGAATCAGCTGGTCTGACTCGGCTGAATAGTTTTACTAAACTGAGTTGGATGACTCGGTGAGTTAACTCACCAAAAGGAAAACTCATCAGAGTTTACTTTGTTTCTGGGTGGTTTCTGGCCATTTCAGGCCATTTAATTGTCCTTCCCTGCATTATTTACTCAAAAGCAATCACATACAATTCATTCAAAAACCATTCATTCATCAATTCAAGTTAAACCCATTCCGAATCCACCTGAATCTCCTTATCTTCAATCTGTCTTCTTCTCAATCAGTCACCATAATCAATAACGTCATTTACCCCTTCTCCTGAGTTGAATCTTCACAACATCAAATCCAATAGAACCCCATCTTCTTCTCTCGCTGTCAACACTCAAAACCCAATTCTTCTATCAGCAACACAATCTGAGTTAAACCCATTTCATTTCTTCTCCTTCTCCCTCTGTTAAGAGCAACATCAAAAGCCCTAACTCCATTATCGAAAGATACAACTTCTCATATCTGTTCTACGGCAGTACATCCTCCACTTCTGAATTTCATCTTCTTTTCTCGGCTCAACCCATCTTAGCATTCTCCATTTCTCAACTGCAATTTCTTCCTTTCACAGATTCTTTCATCTTCTCAAGCTTGCGTGAGAATTAGGGCAGAAAACTAGGGAGAGACCTAAACTGTTAAAGGAACTCGACCTATATTTCTAGGTGTAGTCAGAAATGGATTTATGCACCCCACAGTCGGACACCCCATGAATAAAATCAAATTCAATGGCCCTTAGCATATGGCCGGTTGCACATAACATCTGCAGTGAAATGACAATTTTTTCCTATTTGAATGATTTCTTCTTCTTTTACTCCACATGACTCCAAATATTAATTAAGGTGTTTTAGACACCTATCAAATTTCCCCACACTTAGACTTTGCTAGTCCTCGAGCAAACTAAACTAAACCAAAATATAACAACTGTGTTTCGTTGAGGGTACAGTTATACTTAACATGTGTAACAAGCCTTTAAACCCCTAGGTGTCACTAGTGGACGATTTATAGTCTCGTGAGGGTTTACTAGAGATTTACCTACAAAACCTACTTCAACTTTCAAATATTCCAAAGCACATGCATCCAAAGAGCTAAAAGGACATAAAGTTTTTGCACACTAAAAATAAGAAGTTAGATGTATCAAAGAACATTATTCTCATGCTTAACTCTTGAGTTAGGAAAAAACCACCATATGAAAGAATTCAGGTTCGAGAGCGGATGTTTCGACTTCTGCTTCACCGGGTTTTATGAATTTACACTCAAAGGACACACTTTACGATTCTCATGTGTGCAGGTAGGAATTAAGATAGAAACCTTGCACACATTGAATGGTGGGAATGGAAAACCTTCCTAATTATATTTGAATATCCCGTAGAAACGTGGGAAGAAAAATACATGTTTTCTGATGATCTCTACGAAAGAAAATCAACCACTATGCGAGGATGGGAATGCTCACTCACATTCTCATCCAATCTACAATCAGTACCACTCTCATAGCGTCCCATATAAACGGCTTCGGGTTTAACTATAGATGATGAACTCTTGAACTTCGTAAAACTTTGACAATTTGTAACTCTTTTCCTCTAATTCTTGCTGCTTGAAACTTATTTATAGATTTCTTTCCTCTAATTCTAAACCAATGGGTGCCTCCCATGCAGCGCTTGGTTTAAAGTCGTCATCCCGACTCTCTACTTGTTCGCTCCTACTCCTCCAGAGGGAGTGCTTCCACGAAATTGCAGCCTTCTACAACTTCCAAAGTGAAGTTCTCATAATACGGTTTCAATCAATGCCCATCCACCTTAAATTCCTTGCTTATAGCCAAACTAAGGATTTCTACTGCACCATGGGAAAAAACATTAAGCACAACAAAAGGACCAATCCAACGAGAACGCAATTTACCGGGAAATAATTGTAAACGAGAACTAAACAAGAGCACTTTCTTTCCAACACAAAACTGTTTTCTAGAAATCATATTAACATGAAATGCCTTCGTCTTTTGCTTGTAAATACGTGAGCTTTCAAATGCATCATTATGAATCTCTTCTAGCTCATATAGTTGTAACTTCCTTTCATATCCCGCACCATCCATCTCCATATTGGATTATTTAATATCCCAAAAAGCTTTATGTTCAAGTTCAACGGGAAGATGAAAAGGTTTACTATACACAAGTCTAAAGGGATACATCCCGATAGGATTCATGGTTTTATAAGCCCACAACGCATCATTGAGACGTAAACTCCAATCCTTCCTTGTAGGGTTCACCGTCTTCTCTAAGATGGATTTCACTTCTCGGTTGGAAATTTAATCTTGTCCGTTAGTTTGAGGATGGTAAGGTGTTGCAATCCTATGCGAAACATTGTACCTTTTCAACAAGTCCCGAAAGAACCTGTTTCGAAAATGTGATCCTCCATCGCTAATTATGGCTCTCTGAGTCCCAAACCTTGCATAAATATAATCTTTAACAAAATTTATAACCACCTTAGAACCATTAGTTTGGGTGGATATTGCCTCCACCCATTTAGAAACATAATCAACAGCGAGGAGAATATATAAATTACCAAAAGAGTGAATGAAAGGACCCATAAAATCAATGCCCCATATGTCAAAAATTTCAACCGATTGAATATAAGTTTGTGGCATTTGATTTCGAGCACCTAGATTGCTTGTTCTTTTGCATCTATCACAAGTAGTACAAAAAACATACGTATCTTTGAACAAAGAGGGTCAATAGAAACCACTCTCAAGAACCTTGAGTGCGGTTATCTTGGGTCCAAAGTGTCCTCCACAAGCATAAAAATGAAAAAAAGATAAGATAGAATGAAACTCAGATTCGGGAACGCACCTTCGTAGTATTTGGTCACTACCATGTTTCCATAAGTATGGATCATCCCATATATATTGGTTCGCTATTCTCTTAAGTTTTTCTCTCTCAGCACGAAACAAGTTACTAGGGATTTGTTTAGAAACCAAATAGTTAATAATATCAGCGTACCATGGCTCCGCGACGAGAATTAAGAAAAGTTGTTCATCCGGGAAACTTTCACGCAACGGGAGAGCTTCCTTGTCTAAGTAAGATGACTCAAATGATCAACAACAGTGTTCTCAATTCCTTTCTTGTCTTTGATTTCGATGTCAAACTCTTGTAAGATTAGTATCCATCGAATGAGCCTCGGTTTCGCCTCCTTCTTCGTAAGTAAGTACCTAAGTGCTGCATGATCAGAAAAAACAATAATTTTTGTACCAATCAAATAAGAGCGAAATTTTTCCAATGCAAAAACAATGGCTAATATCTCCTTCTCGGTTATGGTATAATTCTATTGGGCCTCATTGAGCGTTCTAGAAGCATAATAAATATCATGAGGTAGCTTCCCCATACGTTTCCCCAAAACAACACCAACCGCATAATCACTAGCATCACACATTAGTTTAAAAGGCTTGGTCCATTCTGGTGGTCTAATGATAGAGGTTATTATCAAAAGTTCTTTCAAACGATTGAATGCCGCCAAACACTTCTCGTCGAAGTTAAAGACCACATCTTTTTGCAACAAGTAACATAAAGGTGATGAAATCTTGGAAAAATACTTGACAAACCTGCGATAGAATCCTGCATGACCAAGAAAAGCACGGATCTCTCTCACCATAGTGGGAGGGTTTAGAGCACGAATACGACCGATCTTAGATTTATCTACCTCTAAGACTTTAAAAGATATAATATGGCCTAAAACAATTCCATGAGTTACCATGAAATGGCACTTCTCCCAATTAAGCATAAGGTTTGTTTCAACATATCGTTCAAGGATTAGTGAAAGATTGTTTAAGCATAGGTCAAAGGAATCACCAAAGACACTAAAATCATCCATGAATACTTTGATAATGTTTTCAACATAATCTGAAAAGATACTTACCATACACCTTTGAAAAGTAGCAGGAGCGTTTCACAAACCAAACGGCATCCTTCTATAGGCAAAAGTGCCAAACGGGCATGTAAAAGTGGTTTTCTCTTGATCTTCCGGCGCTATCACAATCTGATTACAACTTGAATAACCATCAAGAAGGTAATAGTGAGAGTTTCCGGATAAACGCTCTAACATTTGATCAATAAAAGGTAAGGGAAAGTGATATTTTCTAGTGGTTGCATTCAATTTTCGGTAATCTATAAAAACTCTCCAACCGGTTTGCACACGAGTTAGTACAAGTTTATCCTTATCATTTTGCACTACCGTAACGCCCGACTTCTTTGGTAACACTTGTACCGGGCTTACCCATTTACTATCGGATATGGGGCAGATGACTCCCACATCTAATAGCTTGAGAATCTCTTTATTCACTACTTCCATCATAGGAGGGTTCAAACAACGTTGAACTTCCCTAGTTGGCTTTGCACTGGTCGGTTGTCAGCCAAGCAAAATTAATTCAAGTTCTTACTTCACTAATATAGATTAGAGTATAGTAATAAGAACAAGTTTTTTCCCTCATAGAGTCATGTGATTGTTAATTACTTTCGATTGCATAAATTGTTAATTACTTTCGATTACTTATGTAAACACGAGGGTTTTGGTTGTGATTATAACTAAATTATACTAAAACAAATAGATTAAAATGAATATCAGAGATAAAGAACAATGGTTAGAGAGTTCATCTTCCATCTTCCAACATGTTAAATAAATCATAATCAACATTCATGCACTCTCAATATCCATAACCCTAAAGCATCTTATCGCAGGCTTACTCCGGCAAAACTCCTATTATCATCAAAGGTGCAAGAGCCACTCTTTGAATCCTTTTCAACGAATAACTTGGCGCAAGAGCCACTCAAGTTTAACCCAATGAAAGTAATGGTCTTTGTGAGTTGAGGTTATTCTAAGCAATCTGACGCAAGAGCCACACGGATTTAACCTAGGTCACGCTTCTACACATAATTGCATGGTAACATCCCGTCATTAACAACTATATTATGCTACTTGTAACAAGGAACTTTCGACAATTCCGGATCTCAAAACCTAGTTTATCTATAGATGTCAATGGATGCTCATCTGATCCGCGACTTAAATAAATAAGCAATCGATCATACAAGGCGTTATAAACGGTAGAACATAAGGGATATTGAAGAGATTATGAACATATGGGAATGAATATTTAAATTAATAAACATGTTTTCCAACTTAGGACTACATCTCTAACCAATAAGAAAAGTTTAGTTCATCATGGGTTTCTCAAAATCCATGGAAAATAATCAAGAAAACAAGAAACGCAAACCCTAGAAATCGTGATGCTCAATCGCAACTCCAAGCCCTAGCTTCTTGTTCTCCTTGTGTTTTCAAGTGTAAAAGGTGCTCCTTAGGGTTATGGAAGTCTTCCTATATAGTCTTCATCATATCTAGGTGTTACAGTCTTAATGGGACCATGATACCATGAAATAGAAGTCAAAAACGTGTCTTAGAAGTGTCTCCCGTCGAGTCATAATCGGTAGTCACGACACCCTCCTTATCTACCGATTGTAAGAGCTCAAAATATGACTTTTCCTGTGTCTAAAACTTGTCGTAATCGGTAGACAACTTGTCGTAATCGGTAGATAACTTGCCATAATCGGTAGACTCAATTTCCATGTTATCTACCGATTGTTGGAGCTCAAACACGAAGTTTTTCTGTACCCAAAACTGCCTATAATCGGTAGATAAATTTCCTTGTTATCTCCTGATTATTTTGCTGATTGTTTCACTATTTTCTTTCGGCTGTTTTGCTCATAACTTCCTCATACGAACTCCGAATGACCTCATTCTTTTTGCGTTGGATTCGAATTCTCGTTCTCTTAAAAATGGTATTAAGAACTCTGGATTTGAATGAGTTGAATTTGGTATTTTTCCTTTCTCCATTGGCAGAACCTGACTTCCTTGTTCATTTTATGTAGCAATAAACTCCTTTCTTCTTCTTTGGTTGAATACACTTCAAAACTCCTAAGAAACCGAAAAACAAACAAAATCAAAGCATAATGATATGGAAACTAACAAGAAATCAATGAATTAGAGTATCCAATTAATACAAATAATGCACCTATCAAATTCCCCCACTCTTGCCTTTTGCTAGTCCTCGAGCAAACTACAAATATAAACTAACCTAAAACAACTCCATTTCGTCGAGGAAACGGTTACATTAGCATGTGAAACAAGCCTTTAAACCCCTAGGTGTTCCTAGTGGACAAGTTATAGTCTCGTGAGGGTTTACAAGAGGTATACCCACAAAACCTAAATTCCAACTTAAAACATTCCAGAGCACATGCATCCAAAGAACTACGAAGACATAAAGTTTCTGCACACTAACAATAAGAAGTTAGAAGTATAAAAAATATTATTCTCATTCTTAACCCTTGAGTTAGGATAAAACTACCATATGAAAGAATCCAGGTTCGAGAGCAAACAAATGTTTCTGCATCACCAACAAGATTTTATGAATTTGACTTAAAAGACGCACTTTATGGTTCTCACATATGTGTAGGCAGGAGTGAAGAAATCATGTATACATTGAATGGTATGAAGGAAAGGTAACGTTCCGAATCATATGAAGATATTATCCCATAGAACGTGGGACGAAAAAGAACCCCTTTTTATTTTTCTAGTGACCTATAATAAAGGAAATCAACCATTATGTGAGGATGGGAATGCTTACTTACCTTCTCACCCAATTGGCAATCAACACCACTCTCACAGCATCCAATAGAAACGTCTTCGGTCTTCAGCTGTTGATGATGAACTCTTGAACTTCGTAGAACCTTAATAATTTGTAACTCTTTTCCTCAATTTCTTGTTGTTTGAAACTTCTTTATAAATTTATTCTTCCCCATGGCCTTATTGATTGAATACAAAAAAACAAAAACAAATATACACTAAAGCAATGATAAGATTTTTTTTTTTTATGACTTCAAAATATAAACTAAATATTAAGTAAAATTATAAAACTACTACGGTCGTGGGATAAAGACTTTACCACTTGATTCTTCATAATTTGTATTGCCTCGATATCATGAACTTCACTAACTCACATTTATTGATTTCTTTTGCTTTTGTACATAAGTCTTCAACATGTATATATAATTCTTTTAATTGTATTGTTGCTTTACTTGAATATGAAATTTGCTCTCTCTTGAATGGTTGCTTGGAAACCTTGACTGTCTTCAACTTTCCTTCAAATTTTTGATGTTCCGCTTGTTGATGATGATATGTTTCTATGGACCTGTTGTTTTCGGTAGAATGGTGCCAACTACAAATAGGACTACAAGATAGAGTTAGCAATTCTGATGGCACCTTCATGATTGATAGAAATAGCACTCAAGAGATCAAAAAGTAGTGTTGAAATTGGTGCGAGGTTAGGTAGCTCATCATTTTACCTGGAATTTGGCAGATAAAACACTCTAAACAGCTAATTTAGGCAGGTACAAAGAATTGCAAGTCTGGTGCCTCACTCATGGGTATTGAATGATCAAATCTTCTAATACTGTATTCTTTACCAGCGGTTTAAGTCCATTTTTGTCAGCTCTAGCCTCTCAACAACTAAGCACTCTGAATATAGTTCTCTAATAATTATAAGTTCAGTTATTTCGGTTAGAACTCCGTATGTAAACGTAGCTAGAATATATTATGTGACTCTAAAATCTCTAAAAGTTAAAGGTTTTTATGCAAATATGTATAAAACTTTTAAAATTCTACCTACAAAAGCAAATACTAAAAACTCTATATGCTTAATTACTCCCTCACACTTAAACTTTACATTGTCCTCAATGTAAATTGATTCCCCCAATGTAAAATCAAGATGGGAAATCCTAACGTGATATGAAAAACTAATAAAAATCAAAACATAAAGATAGAAATACAAAACCAATGGGTTGCCTCCCACTCAGCGCTTAGTTTAACGTCTTCAGCCCGACTTGGCATTCCTTGTTACTCCTCCAGAGGGAGTGCATCTACTAATTTGATCTCAACCATCTCAGGTTCAAACGGTTCATAATAGGGATTCAAACGATGTTCATTCACTTTAAACTCCTTCCCTGTTAACAAGCTACGAATTTCTATTGCACCATGAGTAAAAACGTTAAACACAACAAAGGGTCCTATCTAACGAGACTTCAATTTTCCAGGAAATAAATGAAGGTGAGAATTAAACAGGAGAACTTTCTGTCCGACAATAAATTATTTTCTAGAAATCCTACTATCATGAAAAGCCTTTGTTTTCTCCTTGTAGATTCGTGAACTTTCATATACATCATTACGAATCTCTTCTAGTTCACTTAATTGAAGCTTCTTTTATTTACTAGCCTCATCCATCTCCATGTTGAATTGTTGAATAACCCAAAAAGCCTTAGCTCGATTTCAACAGGAATTTGACAAGGTTTACCGTACACAAGTCTATATGAGGACATTCCAATAGGAGTCTTGTATGATGTTCGGTATGCCCATAATGCATCATTGAGACGTAAACTCCAATCATTCCTTGATGGATTCACTGTTTTCTCTAGGATGGACTTCACCTCTTGATTAGAGACTTCTGCATGCCCGTTTGTCTGTGGATGATATGTTGTAGCAATATTGTGAGATACGTATACTTTTTCAACAATCTCTGTAAGAACTTATTTCGAAAGAGTGATCCCCCGTCGTTGATTATGGCTCTTGGAGTTTGAAACCTTACAAAAATATGTTCTTTAAAAAAATCTATAACCATTTTAGAATCATTAATAGAGGTGGATTTAGCTTCCACCCATTTCGAGACATAATCAACAACGAGTAAGATATAAAATTTACCAAAAGAATTAACAAAAGGACCCAGAAAATCAATGCCACATACATCAAAAATTTCAACAAAGAGAATAAACTTCTGGGGCATTTGATTTCGAGCACCTAGATTGCCCGTTCTTTGACATCTATCATAAGTTGTACAAAAAACATACGCATCTTTAAATAAAGTGGGCCAATAGAACCCACTTTCAAGTACCTTCAAAGCAGTTCTTTGTGCCCCAGAGTGTCCTCTACAAGCGTATGAATGGCAGAAAGACAAGATAGAGTTGTATTCAGATTCGGGTATGCACCTTCGCATAATTTGGTCTGAACAATGTTTCCACAGGTATGGATCATCCCATATATATTGATTCGCTATCTTCATAAGTTTTTCCCTCTCAACACGAGACAAATTTCTTGGGATTTGTTTAGACACTAAATAATTCACAATATCCGCATACCATGGTTCTGAAACTGCAATTAAGAAGAGTTGCTCATCTGGAAAGCTTTCACATAACGGGATAACTTCTTTGTCTACAGTAAGACGACTCAAGTGATCCACAAAGATATACTCAATGACTTTCTTGTCTTTAATTTTGAGATCAAACTCTTGTAGGAGTAGTATCCATCGAATGATCCTTGGTTTCGCCTTTTTTTTGTAAGTAAGTACCTAAGTGCTGCATGATCAAAAAACACAACAACTTTCGTACCAAGTTAATAAGAACGGAATTTCTCCAATGCAAAAATGATTTCTAACAACTCCTTTTCCGTGGTCGTGTAGTTTTGTTGGGCCTCATTCAACGTTCTGGAAGCATAATAAATGGAATGAGGTAGTTTTCCAGTACGCTGGCCTAAAACTGCACCGACCGCATAGTCACTGGCATCACACATTAGCTCAAATGGCTTGCTCCAATCCGGTGGTTTAATGATAGGGGTTGTTATCAAAAGTTCTTTCAAACGATTGAATGCCTCCAAATAATTCTCATCAAAGTTAAAAACCATGTCCTTTTATAATAAATGGCATAATGGTGATGCAACCTTGGAAAATCTTTGATAAACCAGCGATAAAACCCTGCATGACCAAGAAAAACACGAATCTTCCTCACCGTAGTGGGAGGGGTAAGAGCACGAATAAGATCGATCTTAGCTTTATCAACTTCCAAGCCTTTGGAAGATATAATATGGCCTAAAACAATGCCATGAGTTACCATAAAATGGCATTTCTCCCAATTTAGCACAATATTAGTTTCAACACATCGTTTAAGAATCAATGTAAGGTTATCCAAGCACAAGTCAAATGAATCACCATACTCACTGAAATCATCCACAAAAACTTTGACAATATTTCCAATGTAATCTGAAAAGATACTTACCATACACCTTTGGAAGGTTGCGGGTGCGTTACACAAACCAAAAGGCATCATTTTGTATGGAAATGTTCCAAAAGGACAAGTAAAAGTGGTCTTCTATTGATCCTCAGGTGCTATAGCAATCTGATTGTAACCTGAATAACCATCAAGAAAACAGTAATAAGAGTGTCCTGACAATCTTTCCAACATTTGATCCATAAAAGGTAAAGGAAAGTGATCTTTTCTAGTGGTTGCATTAATCTTTCGATAATCAATACAAACTCTCCAACCGGTTTGCACTCGAGTTGGGAAAAATTCATTGTCTTTATTCTGCACTACTGTAACGCCCGACTTCTTTGGTACGAATTATACCGGGATCACCCACTTGGTATCAGAAATGGGGTAGATAACTCTCACACTAATAACTTAAGTATCTCTTTCTTTACTACTTCCATCATTGGATGACTCAAACGACGTTGAGCTTTCCTCGTAGGCTTTGTTCCTTCCTCAAGTAGTATTTTATACATACACGTAAATGGGCTTATTCCCTTGATAAGCAATTTTCCGTCCTATAGTCGTTTTATACTCATTCAACACCCGAAAAAAGCCTTTGTTCCTGCAATTCAGTTAGTTCTTTAGAAACTATTACCGGCAACTCCTCATTATCACCCAAATACATGTTTTTAGGTGATCAGGAAGAAGCTTAAGTTCTAGTTTAGGAGCCTGCAAGACAGATGGCAACAATTTCTTATTAGTGCATGGTAAAAAGATAAATGAAATATCATAACTTGGTGGGCATTGTTTCAATGAATTGAGTCCACCAATAGCTTCCTCAAATTCATTCCCTAATTTCCGTAAGATCTTTAGAACCCACACTCCTCGTGATAATAGTCTCCAATGGATCATTCCATATATTAAATATATGTTGATCTAAAGAGTCAATAACATCAATGGAGAAACAATAATGGACATCACTAGGATATCGCATCGCCTCATAAATGTTGAAACGTATTATATCTTCATCAAATTTCATCGTCAATGTCCCACTATAGACGTCAATTTTTGTTCTTGACGTTCGCATGAATGGACGCCCTAGTAGCAACGGTATAGACGAATCAGTTGATCCATCTGTCATCTTCAGTACGCGGAAATCTGCTGGAAAGACTAGCTGATTAACCTGCACAAGCACATCTTCAACAATACCTCTAGGGTATACATTAGAATGGTCAGCTAATTTTAAAATAATTTCAGTTTCTTTCAAAGGTCCTAAATTAAGAGATTCATATATAGATTCAGGCATAACATTTACTGATGCTCCTAAATCAAGCATAGCCTTATTAAATGTTGTGTTACCAAAAACAATAGGAATACCAAAACTACCGGGATCTTTACATTTGAGTGGGAGTTTCTTTTGTAAGATAGCCGAAGCATTCTCCCCCACTCTCATTACCTCATTACCGGTTAATCTTTGTTTATTGGTGCACAAGTCCTTTAGAATTCTCGCATATTCGGGCACTTGTTTAATCGCATTTATAAGTGGAATATTCACATGAATCTTCTTGAAAATGTCTAAGATCTCCTTATCTTGTTCCGCCTTTTTCGAGTTAGCAAACCTGCGAGGAAAAGGTAAAGGAGGAACATAAGTAGAAACAGGAGGTTTAGAGTTTTCTTTAGGTACGTCATCAATTTGGGCAGAGTCAGTAATCTCTTTCTCCAAAACCGGCCCCTTAGGGTCTTTGTTTTTCTCAGCTTCCTTGGTTGCACAGTTTGTGTACCACTGCTCAATGTCACGGCGTTGATATTTTCTCTTGGATTGATAGGTTAAGAAGGTAGTTTCCCACTATTCTGTGTCTCCAGATGATTCAGTCTACCGGCTATCGTGCTCATCTGAGTTTGTAGCTCTTTTATAGCATTATCAGTTGTTTGCTGATTTTTCTGTATCAATTTCGTCATATTCTTCATCATGGAGAGCATCTTAGATGATTCTGAGTTTTGAGCTTGTTGTGGGGGTTGTACTTGCTGTTAGATCCCACTTGGACGATTGAAATCCGGCCCTGGAGCTGCAGCTTGCTTGCTCGCATAAATGAAATTTGGATGATCTCTTACCATGGCTTATAAGTGTTTGAATAAGGATCATACAATCTTCTGATTTGGGAATATTGCATTCACCTATTTGACTTCTTCTTCATAATAGGGGATGATTACTGCTGCCATTTCTTGCATCATCTTTTCCATATTACCAATTCTATGCTCTAAACGTCGTGAAAAAGTAACCTCATTAACCCTCCTAACGAGTGGTTCTGACCCCACGACTTGAGAATTATTGAGAATTTGCTACCATGTTCTCAATTAACTCTCTAGCTTGAGCTGCTATTATTTTCACTAATGCACCACCACCTGCACCGTCGAGAAGATTTTTTTCACTTGCTTGAAGACCCTCATAGAAGTGCTGGATGATCAATAAATCACTGAATTGATGATGTGAACAGCTAGCCACCAATCTCTTTTAACATTCCCACCATTCATACAATGTCTCTCCTTCCATCTACTTAATGCCACAAATCTCTTTATGAATCTGAGTCGCCTTTGATGCAGGAAAGTATCTCTCTAAACATAGTTTCTTCAGATCATTCCAAGTTGTGACACTACCAGAAGGTAAATAGTATAACCATTCCTTAGCAGTATCCATCAGGGAGAATGGAAAAGCTCGTAACATGACTCCATCGGCATCAGTCTCTGCTGGTAGCATGGCCATGACTATGTTATGGAAATCCATCAAATGTTTATATTGATCTTCATTAGTCATTCCATGAAACTTTTGGAGTTATCAAATCAACCCTGGCTTGATCTCGAATGTAGATGTCGTCTGAATACACCACTGTTGCATATCTAGCTTGTGAGAAGCTAAGTCTTTGAGTCTACGATTTGTATCTCCCATTGTTTCTTGTTCTTCCTCTACGTCTGAATCTGTGAATTCACTTGACGATGTACTTGGAGGAAGTAGAATATTCACTGCTCGAACAAAATATTTTCGTAAAGTGCCTGATCGAAGTCGTATACCAATGGGACTTGGTCTACCCTATCTACGCATTCACGAAAGAAATAGTACCTGAAAAACAATTCTTGAAACTAAGTTAAAAACTAGAAATAATAAATCAAAAAAAAATAACAATCCGCTATGCCTCCCCGGCAGCGGCGCCAAAATTTGGTCGGTTGTCAGCCAAGCAAAATTAATTCAAGTTCTTACTTCACTAATATAGATTAGAGTATATTAATAATAACAAGTTCGTTCTCACATAGAGGCAGGTGATTGTTAATTACTTTCAACTACTTATATAAATAGGGGGGTTTTGGTTGTGATTATAACTAAATTATACTAAAACAAATAGATTAAAACGAATATCAGAGATAAAGAACACTGGTTAGAGAGTTCATCTTCCATCTTCCAACATGTTATCAACTAAATCATACTCAACATTCATGCACTCTCAATATCAATAACCATAAATCATCCTATCGCAGGCTTACTCCGGCAAAACTCCTATTATCATCAAAGGCGCAAGAGCCACTCTTTGAATCCTTTTAAACGAATAACTTGGCACAAGAGCTGCTCAAGTTTAACCCAATAAAATAAATGGTCTTTGTGAGTTAAGGTTATTCTAAGCAACCCGACGCAAGAGCCACACGGATTTAACCTAGGTCACGCTTCTATACATAATTGCATGGTAACATCCCGTCATTAACAACTATATTATGCTACTTGTAACAAAGATCTTTTGACAATTCCGGATCTCAAACCCTAGTTTAGTTATAGATTATAATGCATGCACATTTAATTCGCGACTTAAATAAATAAGCAATCGATCATACAAGACGTTATCAACGGTAGAACATAAGCGATATTTAAGAGATTATGAACATATGAGAATGAATATTTCAATTAATAAACATGTTTTCCAACGTAGGACTACATCTCTAACCAATAAGAAAGTTTTAGTTCATCATGGGTTTCTCAAAATCCATGGAAAATAATAAAAAAAAAATAAGTAAAGGAAACCTTAGAAATCGTGATGTTCAATCGCAACTCCAAGCCCTAGCTTCTTATTCTCCTTGTGTTTTCAAGTGTAAAAGGTGTCTTCTTAGGGTTATGGAAGTATTCTTATATAGTATTCATAATATCTAGGTGTTAGAGTCCTAAAGGGACCATGATACCTTGATTTAGAAGTCAAAAACGTGTCTTGTAAGTGGATCCCGTCGAGTCATAATCGGTAGTCACGACACCCTCCTTATCTATCGATTGTAAGAGCTCAAAATATGACTTTTTATGTGTCCAAAACTTGTCATAAGAGGTAGTCAACTTGCCATAATAGGTAGATAACTTGCCATAATCGGTAGACTCATTTTCCATGTTATCTACCGATTGTTGGAGCTCAAACATGAAGTTTTTCTATACCTGAAACTGCCTATAATCGGTAGATAAACTTCCATGTAATCTCCCGATTATTTTGTTGAGTGTTTCGCTATTTTCTTTCGGCTGTTGCTCATAACTTCCTCATACAAACTCCGAATGACCTCATTCTTTTTGCATTGGATTTGTCTTCTCGTTCTCTTCAAAATGGTATTAATCACTCATGGATTTGAATAAGTTAAATTTGGCATTTGTCCCTTCTCCATTGGCAGAACCTGACTTCCTTGTTCATTTCATGTAGCAATAAACTCCTTTCTTCTTCTTTGGTTGAATACACTTCAAAAATCCAAAGAAACTGAAAAACAAACAAAATCAAAGCATATGATATGGAAACTAACAAGAAACCAATTAATTAGATCCAACTAACGCATATAATGCACCTATCATGCACCCTCATTTAGAAGTATTTTATGCATACAAACGACATGGCTTATTCCCTTAATATCGACAATTTTCAATCCTATGGCCTTCTTGTACTTTCTTAGCACCCTAAGAAGTCTTTGTTCCTGCAGTTTTGTAAGCTCATTAGAAACTATAACCGGCAATTCTTTGTTCTCACCCAAGTACAAGTACTTTAAGTGATCCGGAAGATGTACAAGCTTTTCATTAGAACATGGTAAAGATATAGAAGAAACTTTATGAGCATTTGGGTCCTCTTGTAGTGAATTGAGATCACCAAGGGTTTCCCCAATTTTATTACTATACTTTATATTCTCATCTGTAGGTTTAGTCAGAACTGTTTCTAGAGCATCGAAACCATTCAATTCAAACATTTGTTGCGCTAGAGTATCAATAATATCAATGGAAAAACAATAATTAACATCACTAGGATATCGCATTGTCTCGAAAATGTTAAAACGTATTATTTCCCCATCAAATTCCACAGTTAGCATTCCCTTGTCAACATCAATGACGGTTTTAACGTTCTCATAAAGGGACGCCCAAGCAACACTAGAATGGACGAATCCAGAGATCCATCACTCATCTCTAACACGTAAAAATCAACTGGAAATACAAGTTGATTAACCTGCACAAGAACATCCTCAACAATACCCTTAGGGTAAATATTAGAACGATCGGCTAGCTGCAAAACAATACTTGTATCCTTAAGAGGACCTAAATTCAGAGATTCATAAATATATGCAGGCATAACATTAACAGATGCTCCTAAGTCTAGCATGTCTTTTTCAAGTGTAAAGTTACCAATCTTAATGGGAATGTCAAAACTACCGGGAGCTTTACATTTGAGTGAGAGTTTCTTTTGTAAGATTGTTGAAGCATTCTCCCCCATTCTCATTACCTCATCGGTGAGTCTTTTTTCATTGGTACATAAGTTCTTCAAACACCTTGCATACTTGGGAACTTGCTTGATAGCATCTATCAAAGGAATGTTCACTTTTATCTTCTTGAATATATCCAAAATCTCCTTGTCTTGTTCCACCTTCTTAGAATTAGCAAATCTGCGAGAGAAATGTAAAAGAGGAACATAAGTAGAGTTTTGGGTTTAGATTTAGGTACCTCATGAGTTTGGGAAGAATCAAATTTTTCTTCCTTCAAAATTGGCTCTTTCTGGGTCTCCGTATCGTTAATTTCAGGTTGCACAAGTTGTGTACCACTTCTCAGTGTAACATCACCAACATTATCTCTTGGGTTAATGATATGCGCTTAATTTATATATTTTTACCAACTAATTTATATTTGATAGTACTTTAATTTTAATAATGTCTTTTTATTGTTTAATTAGGTGGTATGCGTAAAACCCGAACTTACAAGGAAAACATGACCAAAGGCTAAAATACTCATGCTACCTATAAGAGGCTATTGCACAATATCTATAGGGACCGCTACTATTCCGTTTCGTATTACCAAGAGCAAATGGGGAACAACCATTACTTTATCTGTTGATTATGATTAATGGAACCAGCAAATAAAATGGATGAGAATGGTTTCGGTGCTTGGTGGAGTGGGCTCATTATCTTTTTGTGCTTAAGAATATTCAGGGAGCTAGTATAAGCGAAGTGAAACTTAGTTAGATTTATGGGTTGAGACGAACAAAAAACAAGTTCAGAAAGTGTGTGGGTCTTGAGAAACAAAACAAAAGAGAATGCACGTGGCTAGGCAGGTGTGATGAAGGGGAACAGATGAGTGAGAAAAGTGTGTCTCACAAAGAGGATTAGGCTGGTGTGAAAAGATTTAAAAGCAGCATAAGTAGTATACAGTGGACGTGGCTAGCTAGGTACTTTTCTTGGGATGATTGGCTAGAGAAAGAAGAGAGAAGACTGTTGGGATAGATGAGGTCATGCTATAGAAGATGTTGGCTAGGTGTTGGGTTTCAGGTACGGTTTGAAGTACAGAAAGAGACGTGACGGGAAAGTACGGCAGAGTTGGCTGTGTAGGCTAGGTCTGGTGGCGTGAATGAATTGGAGTTGGTTGTTGGGTCAAAGATGAAAAAAGAGGACAAGCATGTGATAGGAGAAAGTAAAAGAGACTGATTGAGAAAGAATAGGTGGGACAAAGTCTGTTGATGGGTGAGTTTCATCCATTCACGTGAGATATTTAGAAGAAGTCAAAAAGAAGTGAGAGGGAACAAGTACAACACGTGGGAAAGATGAAGAATACCTAGAAAGGAGACCTAGACCTAGACCTAGGGAGTAGAATAGGTAGGGTGATAAATAGGTCTTATTTCTTCTTTAGTATGTATAGAAAAGTGAAATTAAGAGAAATGGAGGCTGGCGGTTCTGTTTTTAGGAGGCTACGTGACAGTGGGAAGAGAGAGGCGATAGTTGGGGGCTGTCAGAGGTGTACAGTTGGGGAGAGACATCAACCTATGGTAGAAGCAGGAGGAAAAGAAGAAGGAACACCTATAGACCTAGACGTAGCTTTTGAAGAGGGAGTCAGGCGGACGCAGGGACTTTTCTTAGGTTCTGTTTTGGGGTGGTTCTGATCTGCGTCAGAAATTGGAGCGAACGAAGGAGAAGGCTGACAACCGTACAGGAGAAATGGGAAAACGCCTGCTGTTTACTGGGTTTAATCTTAAATTCTCTTCTATTTGTTTAATGGGTTTTAAGAAACCCATAGCCATGTTTCACTAATCTTGTGACTAGGGTTTTGGGTAAAATCCAATTTTGATTATGAAAAAATTATAAATTAATGATTTAAATGTTTAGTAATTTATCTTCATTGTTCGCTTGATCAATTATTGCATAAATAATAGATTTGATCATATATGCTTCCCGTTTGATACGTCGTGCTTGGATTAGATTCTTAGACGGTGTATGCAATCAAATAGATATTTGATTCTTTGAAACTATATATTGGTTAGATAGTTCTACTGATTGTTTATGTTTTTAATTTGATATGCCATGCTTAATAACATTGGATGGGATATACTTTTCGATTGATAAGCAATTCTTTAGAAATGTCAACTTGGAAGCGAAGAAAATTACGGTGGTGAAACGATAATTTTAGGGATTAGATGTGAGTTCTATATATCAAATTGGCGAAAACCAAAAACCCTACTGCTCTCTCTACTTGGTCACATTGTATATTTTATCTAGATTATTTTATTATTTTCTTGTTCATTAGAATTTCTGAAAAATCTAAAAATATTATTTCTGATTAGTTTAATTGAGATATTAATTGCAATATTGTCCCCGCTCCCTGTGGGGATTCGACATGTACTTGCCATTGTTTACTAGTTAGACGTCGTGCGATTGCGGTTATTTATATAGGGTAATCTAAAATTCTATCAATTTTTGGCGCCGCTACCGGGGAGCGGTTGTGGAATATTGTAATTAATATTTTTTACTTTCTAATCATAGTTTATGTTTTTATTTTATTTATTTTTATTTTTATTTTAGGATTTTTAGTCTATTTGACTTGTTTTGTGTTTTAGTATCTCTTTTCAGGTACTTTTCCGAGGATGATTAATTGTTTGCAGGAGATGGCTCTTAATCTGGAGACGTCATCTAAGATGACACTGAGGGAATATATAAATCGGTCACGGCATAATGAAGTTCTTGCTTCACCTGAGTTAAGTGAAGAATCACCTCTAATGATATATGAGAAGTATTATAAACACAGACCTCCTAGTTTGGAACAAAGATTGAGAGTTCTGGCATGCCAGAGATTATATGCAGATGAAAATGATCAGTCTTGTAGTGACTCTCAGTTCCATACAGAATATATTGATAACCCTGTGGATTATTGTGTAGATGATTTTCCTAATTCCATAGATGAACCTATCTCACAAGATCATTCACCCGACTTAGAGGTTGTTTCTATACCCCTAGACTTCCAAAAATTACCTAATTTAGGGTTAGAATTGTGTGCTTCTCAAGTTTTGTTGGATCACTTTGCACCCAAATACCCAGATGACTTGCCTTTTCCTGATATTATACACGAACCGATTAATTTTCCCCAATCCCAATATTATCCCCATATTATGTTCTTTACGCACTTCCAAGTGTAGTGAAAACTTGGTTTGGGGGTAATCCCTTGTTTTTGATAGTTTCAGTGTCTCCGTGTCGCCATAATATAATTGTGAAACTGTCATTTGTATATATTGTATTTTGGGTTGATCCCAAAATTTTCAGGTTATTAGTGTATGGAGATTCTTTCTGTACATATCCAGTAGGTAGATTTTTATTTTCTTTTAGGCTTTTTGTTTATTTTTATTTTTGGTGTTCTTTGTTATTACTATAGTTTGATGTGTGTTACAGAGAATACTGTTTTTCTTACGTCAATCAGGTGAGACGTTCCAATCCCTTCTCTTTCATTTACATTTGTTTCTCTTATTTACATTTATTGCATACAATTTTAGGTTGCACGGTTTGAAACATTGAGGACAATGTTAAATTTAGGTTTGGGGGTAGAGTTTCTGAAAACTGATGTTAATAAGAAACTCCGAAATTTAGAAACTTATGAGTTATTCAGGATGACACTAACCATTCTAGGTAGATGGAAACATAACTCTTATCTATAGGAATTGGTGTGCCCATCTGAATGGTCTATTCATATCTAAATGAACTCAAGTGTTAGAAATAACATGATAATCATTGAACAAACATATCTCGGAATCATCATAATCATATCACTTTCTATTTTTATTTTTGCAATTTTATGTAAGTGATTTGGTGGGGCTTAGTATTGCCATAAGGTCGTAGCTCGGATGTATTAGAATTTTAATTTTGTCAACAAAAAAAATTAAAAAAAATTGACACTTTGATAGCAATATGTGTGTGTTTTCCCTGTCTTCGTCGCCTAAGCAAGCGTGGAATGCAGGATCCATGAGAACTATCATGTAATCTGATGAAAATGAGCATGCGCTTAGATTCGAAATATCTAATCATGTAGTCATAAAAAATTATAAAAAAAAAAAGAAAAGAAAAATTATGTATATAAATAATAATATAAAAATAGGAGCATCCGAGCCGGACTTTATACTAATATTTTGGGAAACATTGTTCACCTTAGTCAACATATGCACCATTCATTACTTCAGTTTTCATCTTCTATTCTATCTCTGTGTTTGAATTTGATTGATTTCGAACAATGTGAATTTTTATCCAGTTTTGGATGTTCAATGATTATTTGAGTAAAATTGCATTCTTATATGAATTTTAGTACGCTGAGCGCAAACTCGTATACAACAATTGGATTCATACAGGGTAATGATTCTTATAGCCGAAGAACTTTGTAGTTAACTAAATAGCTTGTTTATTGTCTATCCTCAATCGTTCACAGGTAGCTAAAAATTGGAGTAAAAGATTTTGTGGGACAAAACTCGTCCGCTAAGTCCACTTAGGGGTTTAAAGGCTTATTACATATGCTAAATGTAGTCGTGATTCCTGCGAAAGTGAGTTAGAATTTTATTTTATTTTTAGATTAGTTTTGCTCGAGGACTAGCAAAATATAGGTTTGGGGGTATTTGATAGCTTAATTTATATATTTTTTACCAACTAATTTATATTTAGTAGTACTTTAATTTGTACTAATAATGTATTTTTATTGTTTAATTAGGTGGTATGCGTAAAACCCGAACTTACAAGGAAAACATGACTAAAGGCTAAAATACTCATGCTACCTATAAGAGGCTATTGCACAACATCTATAGGGGTCGCTACTATTCCGTTTCGTATTACCAAGAGCAAAATGGGGAACAACCATTACTTTATTGCTTATGATTAATGGAATCATCAAATAAAATGGATGAGAATGGCTTCGGTGCTTGATGGAGTGGCCTCATTATCTTTTTCTGCTTAAGAATATTCAGGGAGCTAGTATAAGCGAAGTGGAACTTAGTTAGAGTTGTGGGTTGAGACGAACAAAAAACAAGTTCAGAAAGTGTGTGGGTCTTGAGAAACAAAACAAAAAAGAATGCACGTGGCTAGGCAGGTGTGATGAAGGGGAACATATGAGTGAGAAAAGTGTGTCTCACAAAGAGGATTAGGCTGGTGTGAACGGACTTAAAAGCAGCAGAAGTAGTGAAAGGTGGACGGGGCTAGCTAGGTACTTTTCTTGGGATGATTGGATAGAGAAAGAGGAGAGAAGACTGTTGGGATAGAAGAGGTCAGGATATAGAAGATGTTGCAAGTCTTTCATCGCACTGTCAGTTGTTTGCTGATTTTTCTGCATCAATGACATCATGTGCTTCATCATAGAAAGCATCTCCGACGATTCTGAGTTCTAATCTTGTTGTGGAGGTTGTACTTGTTGTTGGAACCCACTCGGACGATTGAACATAGGTTGTTGAACCGCAATTTGCTTGTTCGCATAAATAAAGTTAAGATGATCTCTCTATTTGGGAAAATAACATTAGCTTGTTCCAACTCTTCGTCACATGAGGGTACAATACCCGCAGCCATATTTTGTATCATTCTCCCAGTACTAGCCATTCTCTCCTCAATGTGTGGTGAAGAAGTAACCTCATGAACTCTTCTACTCATTGACAAACCTCGTGTGTTAAACTACTGGGTGTTTGCAGCCATATTCTCAATCAATTCCGTAGCTTCGTCAATGGTGTTTTTTTGTTAACGCACCACTACTAGCTGCATCAATAAGATTTCTCTCGGACGGAAGCAAACCACCATAAAATATCGCACTATAAGTTTCCCGGAGATTTGATGATCTGGGCAGCTTGCTAACAACTTCTTGTACCGTTCCAAGTAATCATAAAGAGTTTCACCAATAACTTGTTCAATCCCACTAATTGCTTTTCTAATAGTTGCTGCTTTAGAAACGGGAAAGTACTTTTCTAAAAACACTCTATGTATATCTTTCCATGTTGTAATACTTCCAGGTGGAAGATAATAAAAACATTCTTCATCAGAATCAGTCAAAGAGAATGGAAAATCTGTCAGTAAAGCTTTTTGTTGATTAGTCTCAGATGACTTCAAACTTGTCAACCTATGTTGAAACAACTGCAAATGACGATTTGGGTCATCTCCTAGAAGCCCTGTAAACTTCGGTAACCAATGAATCAGCTGAGATTTGAGCTCAACTGAATCTTCTAAGTTAACACAAAGCTTTTTTTGATCAAACGATAGAGATGTCAGATCCTTGAGAGTCTTCCTAGGAAGAATTTCACCGCTTATCTTTTCTTGTTCTTCCTCTTTATCTGAATCTGAAAATTCACTTGGGGAAGAACTAGGAGGAAGCGGAGTGTTCACGGCTCATTCAAAGTCTTTTAGTAAAGTACTTGATCTAAGACATATACCAATGGGACTTGGTTTGCCTTCTTTAAGCATTCACAAAAGAGATGGTACCTGGAATAAGATTCTCACAAACTAAGTTAATAACTAAAGTCAAGAAATCAAAAACAAAATAACAATCCGCTTTGCCTCCCTGACAGTGGCGCCAAAATTTGGTGTGTGTCGTAGCATGTCAAAATTATATTACTTTCTCCAAAACAGATTTATTATGAAGCTAAAGTAAGTAAGTGTTCGTTCCACGAGAAGCTTTTGTTATTATCTTGGCCTTTCAATTTCTCAAGTAAGAATGGGGAGATTTTGGTTTCAGAATTGTTCAAAGTAAATAAAACTAAGTAAAAAGACAGCAAATCAAGTGTTCCTAAAGTAATCAATATGATGAAGATATTGGTTAAGGGATTGTATCATTCACAAACATGTATTTGTACGAATAACTAAAATTGGTATTTAATCTCTCACTGTCAAAAACCCCTAGAATACCTTGATCGCCAGAGTATCCCGTTTATTTCCAAATTCATCACAAACACATTAAAAAGATGCGAGTATGAGTTCTACCTAGAAAACAACCCAACGTGTAAAAAGCACTAATCAAGTTTAATTCCCCATGAGCATTAAGTTTTGTGAAATAAGGTTAATCAATGCAATTGAACATGGAAAACACACTAATTCAATTCAACAAAGTTAATGATTCATATGTGTTTGCTAGGATGTATCACTACAAGCAACAACCACACTTGTACTATTTGAAATCAGAATTCGTCAATTTTTTCGTATTTAAAACCCTATTTAGCTTTAGAGATGAAAACAAGTTAAATTGATTCCGGACTCAACCAACAAAGTGTTCAAATCATGCAAAAGTCATAAACAATGAATCACAAATGACAAGTATTGAGACAAAACTAATATATTAATCAAATATCATGTTTGCGAAATCAACTTTAATCCTTAACCAATAATAAGTATTTAGCTACTCATAACTAAGGAGTTCACAAAATATAATTGAATTAAAGAAGATGAAAAACAAAGCAAACCCCAGAAGCGTGAAAGAAAATAACGGCTCTTACTTCTTGCTCCCAAAAATCAGTTGTAAAAAGTGTAGAATTGTTGTAGAGGACTCTCCCTTTTATAGATCTTCTTGTTTACAAAACTAGGTTAAACTCTTCCATTTCCAAATATAAAAATCCAAGTCCAATAAGTCAATCTGCCTATACATGAAAAATAACCCATTAAAGTTTTTGTCCAAAATTGGTTGCCGGAGGTTCAAAAATGACCGGAAATCTACCGTAAAAGTCATCGGAAAAGCATCTCAGATGACTGGAAAACTGTCACCGGCATCAGAGTCAAAGTAGCGGTCCAATGTTTAGTCTAAGTCTTCTAACGGTCAAAGGAGTCAATGATCAAATAGGAAAAAGTGAGTTAGCCACCGAATCAGCTGGTTTGACTCGGCTGAATAGTCTTACTCAACTGAGTTGGATGATTCAGTGAGTTAACTTGCCAGAAGGAAAATTCGGCAGAGTTTCCTTCGTTTCTGGGTGTTTTCCGGCCACTTCAGGCCATTTAATTGTCCTTCCATGCATCATTTACTCAAAATCAATCACACACAATTCATTCAAAAACCATTCATTCATCAATTCAAGTTAAACCCATTCCAAATCCACCTGAATCTCCTTATCTTCAATCTGTCACCATAATTAATAGCGTCATTTACCCCTTCTCATGAGTTGAATCTTCACAGCATCAAATCCAATAGAACCCCATCTTCTTCTCTCGCTGTCAACACTCAAAACCCAATTCTTCTATCAGCGACACAATCTGAGTCAAACCCATTTCATTTCACTACTTCTTCCCTGAGCTCAAAGCCTATAACCAAATCGATCCCTTCAATTCCACAGTAAACCCCAAAATCACTTTATTCATCTTCAATCGACCTCAACCCTAACTCCATTTCTAACCACAGATTCATTATCCCAGACTCAGAACCCATCTAATTTCTTCTCCTTCTCTCTCTGTCAAGAACAACATCAAAAGCCCTAACTCCATTATCAAAAGAGACAACTTCTCATATCTGTTTTACGGCAGTACATCCTCCACTTCTGAATTTCATCTTCTTTTCTCGACTCAACCCATCTTACCGTTCTCCATTTCTCAACTGCAATTTCTTCCCTTCACAGATTCCTTCATCTTCTCAAGCCGGCGTGAGAACTAGGGCAGAAAACTAGGGAGAGACGTAAACTGTTAAAGGAACTCGACATATATTTCTAGGTATAGTCAGAAATGGATTTATGCACACCACAGTCGGACACCCCATTGGCCCTTAGCATATGGCCGGCTGAACATACATCTGCATTGACATAATAATTTTTTCCTAATTGAATGATTTCTTCTTCGTTTATTCAGCATGACTTCAAAGTACCTAAAAATTCATAAATAAATATAAATCACATAATTTATAAGAAAATAACAAAAAAAGCATAAACAAAGAGTTTTGGGGATAACTAAGTTTAACTGTTATCCTACGGTTGGTTGGTGATGAATGATTTTTACAAAAAATAGATAGATATACTACTTGAGTTAACACTTGGTAATGGTGAAGGAATTCTTAATCATCTCTTTCTTCTTGTTGTCTTTTTATTATGTTTTAGTTAATCCATAATTTAATCCCTCTTAGTTATTTACTTTTATTCTTAGTTGCTATCTAAATAAATTCTCAATTACACAGCTCTCTGTAGGAACGATCCTTACTACTGCTATTTTACTAATTAATTAGTGGGAAATATATTGATTAATTTATTGCACTTACGACACGCATCAGTAACGTGTTGTCTTCTGAAGTTCATAGACTCAAGGACGAGGCTGAAAAAATTCTTCAATCTCAGGGTAGCATGTTTTATGCCTCCCTGTTGAAAAACATGGCTGACATAAAGGAGATTAACCGTACAATGTGTTCAGACAATGCCTCTTTGAGGATTGACTTGGGTAGCCTCAAAATGGAATATGATAAGCTTTCCCAAGAGTACAACGAAGTAGACATAACTCGTTCCAAGGCTGAGCATATTTTAGAGCAATCTCTTAGTCATACAGAAGGTAACTTAGGGTTGGAAATTTTCATTTTTTCCCTTCGTTCCTTGTTCAATTTTATTTTGCTCATTGGTTACTTATTTGTTTTTCTAGTTTGGAGGAGAAGAATGCTGACATGAATGCTCGCATTAACAACCTAATTAGGGATGTAGAAAAGAAAATGAAGATATCCAGTGAGGAGCATGAATCTTCCCGCAATGCCCAGTTCAAACTCCAAGCCATAGAAGAGGAGAACCAACGTCTGAGGAATCTGCTAGAAGATTCTCAACAAAAGGATGCTCAAGATATTCGTGCCTGTAGTGAGGAATTAAAAAATTATTAGCATGAGGCCGTCGCATATCCATAGTGCCTTTTCTCAGGCAGAAAGACAAGTTCCGGGGGTATCTTTTCCCCGAGTTTCTGTTCATAAAGACTATGGTGTTGATGATAGGGTTTTCTGTTTGATGATTTCGTTCTGTTTCTCTATTTCGTTCATTAGTTAGGATTTCCTTTTCTTCCAGTACTTATATTCTCCCTTGCGTAAAATTGGGTTGCTTCTAATGCACCCTCGTTCTTGTAGCTTCCAAATTTTTTCAATAGATAATTTCCTTTTTGGTATTTGTTTTGCTTTTTATTTACAAAACTTGGTATAAAAAACCAAGGTGAACAAACTTACCATGTATAAAACCCTCCTATATTATCTTTTTTAAAGAAAAACCATTTTCATTAAAAATGAGACAAAAACCCCATTTCACTTAATACTAATTAAATTTAGATTTTAATTATTTTTAATATACCCGAGATGCCCTTCCATATATAACCTAGGTATTGTAATTTTAGGGAATTTTTTTTCTTCTTCTTCTTCTTCTTTTTCTTCATCTCCCCACCACCATCACCAACAACAACAATACTTCCTCCGCCACCATCACCAGCAGGACAGTACCTTCTCCGCCACAACAACACCTTCGTATCCTTCACCAACACCTCTCTTCTTCTTCTTCTCCTTTCCACCACCATCACCAGCAGCAACAATACCTCCTCCGCCACCATCACCAGCAACAACAGTACCTCCTCCGCCACAACAACACCTTCGTATCCTTCACCAACAACACCTCCTCCTTTCCCATCGCTTCCTCGTCGTTATTGTTTCTCCTCCACCACTATATGTCCAAATCCACCACCAACAACACCTCTTCTTCCTCCTTTTATCCTCTACAAACATCACCAACACCTCCAGATCGTCATCGCCGAAAATCTTCAACAAAATATAATGATATATCATCATTGTCAAATTTTGGGTTTTTTGTTGGTGAAATATCAGGAAAACTATGAAACCTTTTGGGGTTTCATAGTTTTTCCATCATTTTGTTTTCATCTGTAATTTTATTTGAATGAAAAAAGAAAAACTATGAAACCCCAAAAGGTTTCATCGTTTGTTTTGTTTCATTTACTATAGATGAAAAAACTATGAAATCCCAAAAGGTTTCATAGCAAAAATGTAATTGATATGTATGAAACCTTATTCGGTTTCATTGTTCTTTTATATGCTGAGACATTTTATCTTCAGAAAAATGTAATTGAAATGGATGAAACCTTATTCGGTTTCATAGTGTTTTTTTCATCTGTTTTTTTTTTATTTGAATGAAAAAACAAAAACTATGAAACCTTTTTTGGTTTCATAGTGTTTTTTCATCTGTTTTTTTTATTTGAATGAAAAAAGAAAAACTATGAAACCCCAAAAGGTTTCATCGTTTGTTTTGTTTCATCTACTACATATGAAAAAACTATGAAACCCCAAATGATATGTATGAAACCTTATTCGATTTCATTATTTTTTTATATGCTGAGACATTTTTTCTTCAGAAAAATATAATTGAAATGGATGAAACCTTATTCGGTTTCATAGTGTTTTTTTCATCTGTTTTTTTTTATTTGAATGAAAAAAGAAAAACTATGAAACCTTTTTTTGGTTTCATAGTGTTTTTTTCATCTGTTTTTTTTTTATTTGAATGAAAAAAGAAAAACTATGAAACCCCAAAAAGTTTCAACGTTTTTTTTCGTCTGAAATTTTATTGAACGAAAAAAAACGATGAAACCAAAACTGAACATAATTGAATCATAAATAAATAAGGGTGAAAACAAATGGAATTGAAACTTTCTATCTTTGAAACTAAGTATGAAAGATTTATTTCGAAACAGATGAAACCTAAACCTAACAGATGATGAAACCATTTTTTATTTTGATCTGTGATTTTGTTTTGATTTTAGGTTGAAATTGTTACTGATGATGATGAACAACAATTTCGTCAATATTTTGAAATTGTTTTGATTCTGATTCTAGTTGTAGATGATGCAGATGAGGATGATGAAGACGAGGATGATGAAGATGAAGACGAGGATGATGAATCTATTGTTGATGAAGATGAAGACGAGGAACAAATTCCGTAAGGTGAAGGGGAAAAAAATTCTGTAAGGTGAAGGTGAAGTGGGCGTGATGGGCGTGATTTGTTAATGGATTTGGGCTGAATTATAAGTGAGGGTAATATGGACAGTTGGTTTAGAATGGTTTTTTTGTATCAAATTTGTTTTGTTGGTTTAAGATAGTTGGATAGTGACACCTTTGGACTTATAACCCACGGTCCGTTTTATTTACACATAGTATGTATGTACAAGTGCGAGATGATAGTTTCTCACCTTTTATTTTTCAAAAGTAGAGCCTTAGCTTTTTACGTAAGTATTTTTGCTATATGTTTGGGTTAAGCGTCATCCCATGGAGCATCCCTGGGCGAGAGGGTGCTCAAATGGTGAGAATTTGATGGGGTGGCGAGGTTTTAAATAGTTACGCACAGTACGAACCCCATATTCAACTCAATGGTTGTTTTACTTCGAGAAGGGTATATCTTTGTTTACGGATTTATTACGTATTCTTCTGTTCATTTTTGTTAGACCTTCATCCTGGGGGATGTGAGATGAAATTTTTGCGCTTATGTTGTGCCCTTGTTTGTTTCATGTCAATTCTAACAAAGGGTATAATCATCCTTATTATTATCGTAGACCAGTATTTGTAAGCTACATTTCCTTAGGGTGTACGTATGTGAGGGATCTGTCTCTGTATGTGAGGGGGTGATCCTTAAGTGGTGTTCATGGCTACTATTTATAGGAGATAGTCACCGCCTAAATCCACTTTCCTAATCTCATTCAAACTCCTAAAACATCACACATCTCAGCCATTCATCACACAAAAACTGACGGTAACAGCTTCAATACCTGGTATCTTCTCGGCAAGAAACTTTTTCCAAAATTAAGACAAATTGGTATCCAAATCTCCTCTTCCTGCTGGCTTCTTAGTCGAGCCCCAACTATTTCCCAAAAGACCTATACAACCCACAAACTTACAGCAAACTAGCTACACAGTTGTCATTCCTTCCTGACTTCTCTCTCAACTTGAACCTCATTCTTTGTTTATCACCAAGCACTCGCTGTTGTTAAAGTCACCATCAGATTCAAGTTCCACTATTCACAGCTACTATTCGGAATCATCTCCAAATCTCGTGAACCTGTCTTTTCTTATTCTTCTTCTATTCAAGCCAACAGCACACAGACTCATACCCTTCAGTTCACGACCAAAAACTCTACTAAATCTCGAGTTCTTGTCCATCATCACCATAACTGTCGTGAACTGCAACACCCAAGACTCATCATAGCCACCATCACAGATTCCTCTTCTTTTCTTTCACTGACTTCCACCGCTACTGCCATTTGAACATCAACTTCCATCGATTATCAGCACCATTAACTGCCATCGCTCAATGATAATCATCTAACTTTGTTAAACTCCCCAAACTTCCAGCAACCTCCATCACCCATTAACTTCCATTAACTACTCGAGCCCTCACTGACTTTCTCTTCGTCTCTGCCGTCACAACTCCGCATTCGAATCCAACCAGCATTTCTTGTTCATTCTTGCCCATTCTGCAAGGTTCTCGGTAAATCTCTGTTGTTGCCTACTAACCCATCAATCTCTTCTTGTCACTGATGCCTTCTCTTGATTTCAATCTATTCTAAAATGTCGAGCAAAACCATCACTGTTACACTAGTAGAAACCCCATGATCATCATCCCTACCATCATCCATTATCGTTGTTTAACTCTTCAAACAGCACCAGCATACCATTAATTGCCATCAATCACCGAGCTCATCACCATCGATCACTACCATAACCCATCACTGCGTCAATCATCTTCTGTGCAAATCCATCATCAATATCGACAGCAACCATCACATTATCACCGGCAAACTTGAGCTCTTCCATCGCTTCCATCACAGGTTCAACAGCTTCAACTGCCAAGCTCGAGCTCCATCAACTCCACAGCAAACCAACCTCACAGACCTCCTTCTTTCCTGACTCGAGTTTTCCCTCTATCTTCCTCACGTTCTCACTCCCATCAGCCTACAACCAACAGTCACCATTAGAAGTGACATGTTCATCACCTAACTGTGTCCAGTAAAAACCAGCTTTCGCTGTTGTAGAAGGAAGAAGAAGGTGGCGCCTTTAAAAATATTCGAAAATGGGTAGCCCTGAGTAATTAGGCTGGTGCCTTTAATACTATTCAAAAATCATTGGCATCCCTTAGTAATTTCTCAGGTTGTTAATAGCTTTGCAGTTAAAACTTGTTTAACTGTCAGTTCCGTGAACCCAACAAGTATAACGTCTTTTTTCGCCCGTAACTTTCTCATACGAAGTCAGAATGACCTCGTTCTTTCGCCGTCGGCTTCGTAATGCAATTTTCTACAAAATGTAGGGTAGAAATCCTGGAATAGACTGAGTTACACTGGGTCTTTGGCAATTCTTTTCTTGTAAAGCTCAATTTCACTTGTTTCAGAGATGTTACCTAATAAAACACATAAACTACAAAAGTAATAATAACACACGGTAATTCACACAAAATATAGCAAATAATTATAAGGAAATGATACTTAAAATGTATAAATTATGCACTTATCAAGTACTAGCATTATATTAAATCAAAAAATCAATTCAGTTGGCCACCTAAACAATCTATCAATCAATCATAAATATTTTGTATAGTATAAACAAGCAATAATCATATGAAGAACTCAAAATAGATTAATATATTAATTCAAATCGTGTCTAGAACTTAGATATCATCGTCAATAAATTAGGTGTTTAACTACTCATGGATGTAGAAACATCCATGTTATACATAAGAGTAAGGGAATTCGTTACGATGATGGAACCTCTCTAAACCCTAAATTTTGCTCTTTGTGTTGTTGATATCCTCAAAGACTTGCAAAGTAATGTAAAAGATCCCTTCTTAATGTCTTGGATGTATCCTTATATAGTATCCACGAAATCGAGGTTTAGAATCCTTTCGGAACCATGTTTTCCTTGTTTTAGAAGTCCACACACGTGCCAAATACCCTAGTTACGGTTGGGTCCGAGTCCGTAATTATTCTTGGATACGTTTTTGTATTTCACCGTTTTGGTCATAACTCCCCCATACGATGTCCGATTGACCTTATTATTTTTGGGGTTGGATTAGTACTTCAATACTTTACAAGATGGAAATTAAAAATCTTCATATATCTTGAATCAAATTTACGGTTTGGTTATTCTTGGAACTTGTTTTCAAATTTATCTTCTTTTACGCTTAGGTCTTGGACACTTTTCCTAACCGTAAATCTTCTTGGAACTCTTGATTAAAAGTTGTGTTTCCATCCTATAACTTCTCATTTTTCATGCCGGAATGAACTCCTTTCCTCTTCTTAGCTCTCTTTAACACCATTTTCATTGATTTCGGATGATTCGCCTAATATAAGAAATAAGATAGAAAACAAATGTAATAACAAGTAATATGCAAGAATTATAGCTAAACCAAGAATAAAAATGACAACAAAAACATGTAAATTAAGCACTTATCAGCTCTTAGGGGGTGTGACACCACCTCTGGGTCTATCCCTGGAATATATTCCCTTTTCCATGCAAAGATGTATGAGTATTCTTCTAACAATTGTTCGGGCCTTGTTTCATCTTCTTAACCAACCAAAGTGCCAATAGTTACTATTTTTTGCTTGTCCGGAGCTCCTATGTTGAAATTTTTGGACGGTTCTACCAATGTGAAGGTTGGTTTGTGGGGGTCCCTGAGAGGTGATTTTCTGTAATTGCAATTATGGATCCTGCTTTTGTAGTCGAAGCAATGTATTCTTCGATATGCTTTCCTTTGGCAACCTCCTCCTTTCTTTTCCTTGCGCATTGTTGTGTTAAAATTCTTTTTTCTCTAAGTCTTATCTCTGCTAAGTTGCATATTCTTGCATCGTTCTGATCTCCTTAATTTCTATTTCTCCTAAAGGTGTTGGAAAATGTAGATATTGATGATAGGTCAAAGTTTTTCGTCTCAGTCAGTGGACCCACAACCTTCCCATGATCACGTTATATGGAGCGGGAGCATCTTTCACACAAAATCTTTTCGTAGTGATCATTGGTCCTATCTTTACCTGTAAATCAATTACACCTTCAGGATACTACTCCGTTAAACCCGTAGATAATACAGGTGGATGAATCCATTTGCTCATCTGTCAGGACAATTCTTTGGAAAGGTTCGTAAAAAATTACGTTCAGGGAGTTCATTTTATAAAGTGATAAAAATAAGATCGTTCCACGAGACTTGTGAATACTTGATTAAGACCTAACCTATAATTTTTAAACAAAAAAAATTCATAGAAAATAACAAAGATGATAGCAATACTAAAGACAACTGAGGATTGGGATTTCACTACCACTCATGGTTTATTTATAAAAATTATAAGGATTACAATTTATTTTAATCACAATTAAAGTACCTTTTTATTCATAACTCACTTTTAATCATTCAGATTTGTAAAAATTATTTGTAAACACTAAGCATAGATTATCAAATAAATTAATATAGTATAACCTATATAATTTAATAAAAAATACTTTAGAAAATCATGCCATCAATTGAAAACTCTGTAAAACAATAATTTAGTGAATTAATAAAAAAGATTAAATTAAATTAAATGAACAAGAAATAACACCCATAAATCATTCAGTAGATAACTTCCTCCATTGCCTCAGTGTGAAAATTAGTTCTTCATGTGTAACACTTTCTCAATAGTTTTATTTATGGCTCAAGGTGGTTACAAGAAGAAAAGAAATGGATATGAATCAGAAAATTGATACGGTGTATCTCTGTTGCAAACAATATTCTCTTTGTTGCTAAAAAATAAGAAAAAGAAAAAACTGTCAAATAAGTGACAGTTCTTTGGCATGACAAAGAAGAGAGAAAAGGTGACTGTTCTCTACGACTGTCTGTTTCTGTGGTATGTTCCTCTTCTTCTTCCTCGAGCAGAGCTGATTGTTTTCTCTGATTTTTTTCTTCCCTTTTTTCGATCTGTTTTTCACCTTATATAGGTTTAATTAAGAAAACCTATTAACTCTCTCTAAATCAATGAGGACTCCAACAACTATCCAAAACATATCCCAAGTCGTGTTTATTTCAATCCTAATATGATTATGTTTTACGGGAGCAAATGGGTTTTATTAGCTTGTTTCTCGGCAACAAATACTCATTGTAAACGTGTTTTGATTGTTTCTTCAAGTTGTGATATTAAATCATCCATAAGATCCCATAAAACTCGATTCTCAAATAAATCAGGACTCTCTCACGCATAATAGAATAATTTCCTGCCATTTCCAGTTTTTGAATAAATAAGAAGGGGTGTCCTTATCACTTTTGTTGGGTGCCTTTGTCAATATTCATTTTCTTCTCAAAATTAGTTTTTGGTAAAATACCTATAACAACATAAAAAGATAAAATTAGTACAAAAATAACGACTAGCAATATATGAAATTATACTTAAATGAGACACAAAATTATGTCTATCAAATACCCCCAAAGTTATATTTTTCTAGTCGAGCAAATCTAATCTACAAAAATCTAACTCACTTTCGTAGGAATCACGGTTACACTTAGCACATGCATCAATCCGTTAAACTCTTAGGTGACCCTAGTGGATGAATGTTGTCTCGTGAGGGTTTACAAGAGGTATACCCACAAAACCTATACTCCAACTTTTAGCTATTTTTGAACGATTCAGAATACACACTAAACAAACTATTTAGTTGGCCTATTAAATTCTTTGGCTATAAGAATCATTAACCTGCATTAAATTCAATAGTCACACACAAGTAATTACTCGCATACGATATTCATATAAGAATGCAAAAATCTACTCAGATAATCTTTGAACATTCCAATAGTTCACATTGCTCGAAATCAATCAAATTCAAACACATTGATAGATTAGAATATTGATATGGAAGTAATGAAGGGTGCAATGTGCTGACTAAGGTAAACGATGTTTCCCAAAATATTTGTATAAAAGTCCGTCCAGGATGCTACTACTTTTCTTATTTTTGGTATTATTTTTTTCTGGATACCGACTACATGATTAGATCTTTTGAATCTACGCGCATGTTTCTTTCCATCTCGCAATGTGAGTGTTACCATGGATTTTGTTCTAGATTCTTGCCTTAGGAGCCAGAGGCATGGAAAACAAACACATGTTGCATTCCAAGTGTGGGATTTTTTTTGACAAAATTAAAATTCTAATGCATCTGATCTACGACCTTATGGCAACACTGGGCCCCACCAAATCACTTAGAGAAACAAAAAATTACAAAAAAAAACAGAAAGTGATATGGTTATGATGATTCCAAGATATGTTTGTTCAATGATTATCATGTTATTTCTAACACCTGAGTTAGGCATGCTAATACGAATAGACCATTTTTCGGGCACGCCAATTCCTACAGATAAGAGCTATGTTTCCATCTACCTAGAAATGGTTAGTATCATCCTGAATAGTTCACAAGTTTTTAAATTTGGGAGTATCTTATTGGCATCAAAAACTAAAAGTTTCTCCCTTACCCCCAAACATAAATATAACATTGTCCTCAATGTTTCAAATTAAAGAGCAATATCAAAAAGATTGTTAACTAGATGAATCAATAAAGAGAAAAGTCAAAAAGATACTACATGTATGAAGTGTAACAATCATTCTACGAAGAATAGGAAGATAAATAAAAACCTAAAAACAAATAAAAAAAACCTACAAAAATAAATAAGACCTATTAGTGTACACTAAACATCCTTGATGATTAATCAAGGTAAACAGGGTCCTCCAGAGGGACCTCCACACCATTTCCTTCAGGAGTAGTCTCTAAAAATGGTTTCAATCTCTGACCATTAACTTTAAAAGGACTTCTACCATCTTGTGTATCAATCCCAATAGCACCATAAGGAAAAATAGTGCGGAAAACAAAATGACCACTCCACTGCTTCTCAGGGAATAAATGCAAAGGAGCATCATACAAAAGAACTTTTTGACCCGGAGAAAATGACTTTCTTAAAATATTTCTATCATGCACATGTTTCATTTTGTTCTTATACTCCCTAGCACTATCGTACACATATCTCTGAATTTCTTCCAACTCATTGAGATGGAGTTTCCCGTGAGCTCCTTCCTTATAAAATGAAAAGTTAAACTGCTTTCCAACCCAATATGCTATATGTTCTGACTCGACAGGAAGGTGACATGTCGTGCCAAATAATGGACGATAAAGTGACATTCCAATAGGATTTTTAAAACCAGTACGGCAAGCCCATAAGGCAACAATAAGCCTCAAAGACCAGTATTTCCTATTAGGATTAATTGTTTTCTCAAAAATATGTTTAATCTCCTTGTTGGACACCTCTACTTGACCACTAATTCGTGGGTAGCTACTTTATGTGTAATGCCATATTTCTTCATCAAGATCCTAAACGGTCGATTACGAAAGTGTGTCCTCCATCACTAATTATAACTCGCGGTGTACCAAAACGTGCAAATATGTTATCATTCAAAAACTGGACCACAACCTTGTGGTCATTTTTTTTACACGAAACCGTCTTAACCCACTTAGAAACATAGTCTACAACGACAATGATGTAAAAATAACCAAAATAATTAGTAAAACGATCCATAAAATCAATGCCCCGCACATCAAAGACCTCAATAACTAAAATAGGGTTCAAAAGAATCATATTTCTACGGGAAATGGTTCCTAACTTCTCGAAATACTCATAATAACACACCAATGGTGTGTGTCTTTAAAAACGAAGGCTAGTAGAATCCACACTGCAATATCTTAGTAGCGGTTTTCTTGCACTAAAATGACCTCCACAAGCATGATCATGACAAAAGGAAATAATACTAGTTTGGTCACTCTCAGGTATACACCTTCTAATAATCTGATCTATACAATACTTAAACAAGTAAGGGTCATCCCAAAAGAAATATTTTACCTCAGCTAAAAATTAGAACCATCTTGGTTAGTCCAATGTTGAGGCATCCGATCAGTAACAAGATAATTCATTATATTCGAAAACCAAGGTAATCGAGAAACAAATAAAGGTTTTTCATTAAGAAAACCATCCCTCACATGAGGGGAATCAATAATAAGCCTCGAAAAGTGGTATGTTACTATATTTTTTGCACCCTTTTTGTCTCTAATCTCCAAAGAGAATTCTTATAACAAAAAGATCCATTTAATCAACCTAGGTTTAATATTCTTCTTAGACAAAAGTTACTTCAAAGTAGCATGATCAGTAAAGACTACAACCTTAGAACCTAATAGATACCCTTTACACGAAACCTCCTCAACCCAAGGCAAAAACAATGGCTAATAATTCCTTCTATGTGGTAGTATAGTTCAGTTGGGCATCTAAAAAGCGCATAATTTACATATTTTAAGTTCTATTTTGTTACAATTATTTGCTAGATTTTGTGTGAATTACCTTGTATTATTATTACTTTTGCATTTTATATCTTTTACTATGTTACATATCTAAAAAGAAGTGGAAATGGAGTGTTACAAAGGAAAAAGGTCAAAGACCAAGTGGAACTCGCCCAAACCTAGGATCCCATGAAAATGTGGAAAGATTTTTACAATTTCTCGGCAAGAAGGGTCCAGTTTCACTTCATCAACACCAACCTCCGTACCATCTCGCCATCCAAAAGATCCCATCACCTGGGGATATATATCTCACCATTTTTACTGTATGATGGGGATAGAAATACTCAGGTCTGAGAAGATTGTTTCAGAGAGATGACGAATAACCTAAAGGCTATGTACACTGATTCAAAATCCAGATTCTCGACTTCCATAATTTCTGAACTACAATTATTGGTGGAGCTTTGCATCGATGGTATGATTCCTGTTGTTGATGATGGATTTTTGACAAGGGTGAAAATTGAAATATTGTCTTTGCTCAGCTGCAGTACCATGAAATAAATATGTATAAATTTCTGACCCGGCATCAGAATTATGAATATGTACTTCATGGATATACTAGCCTTGTAGATCTTCTATATATGTATGCGCCTCAAAATTTTCAGGATTTTACCCAGCTAAACCCTCGTTATTACATATGGGTCCATTCAAACTATCTATATTAATCAGGACAATGATTATACAAAATTGTGAATATTTAGATGAATGCTATGCCATTTCTGAATAAAAACGCTAATTAGATGCATACCATCTAAATGTAGATTCGCATCGAACATCATCTCAAGTCGCAAAATTCCACAGCTGAATTCCTTGAATATGTTTTGTATGCCCTGTATAAAAAAACCAAGCATAATGCTGACAATAAATCTCATATAACTGAGAAAGCCCTAAGCATGCCATATCCACAACACTGGAAAGTGCCAACGCTAGAAACGCATAAACAATGGCCACAACTCCAACAAAGTGCCAGCTCCAGCAAGACATAGCCATGTTCCCAGCACTAACACCAAAGCCAAACTGCAAGCGCCACTAGCACCAGCGTGAAAGCTAGCGCTTCTAGCAACTCCGCTAGCGCCCCTACTTGCTTTCCCTTGTACGTACCAATAATTCTGTTGTATCATCATTGCTTGCTTGTGCCAGCATCATCCTTCATTGCTAGCGTCATCACCTAGGACATAGACACGACATTAGCATGTGCTAGAAATACCTCAATTGCCCCTATAAAATTCACATGTGCGATTGTTTCCAGAACAAACTGCATGTTGCAAACATGCCACAAATATGCCACCATGTTGAGATGGCATAAGCTTATTGGTAGTAGTATCTAAACTCCTACGTTACTCACGTGCTTTGATTCCATGACTCCACTAACTCCTACGAGAAATCAAATCAGATTACATGGGTGGATTTTGCATGGGGTATTGGTATAATGGTTTATAGCATCATGTGGCGTGGGAACACCCCATGATAGGAAAGTTACAAGTAGAGGTGACGGTTACGAAAATTGAAGAGATGGTGGAGTAATGGTTTCCAGAAACTTCTTGGGAGGTTATGCCATTATCCTCATAATCTCCATCTCTCCATCTCCTCACTACCTCCACTACTTACTATGAAAATACGTGTGTTCCTAAACTAATTATAAATAGGCTGCTTAGCCTATTCAGAAAACAGAACAAGCTGATTATTCTCACAAGCTCTATTATTCTTCATACCTCTACACACAATTCATCACATTAATTTCCTCAAACTTTCTCTGCTTCCCTCCCTAAGATCAACCCAACTTATCTCTTTATAACCGAAGCAAAATGTGAACAACCCTTTTTCTGGTTTGGACTCGTTTTGTACGATTTTGATCCTCATACCTAAATAAAGTACTTCTACAGTATATTGTTTTACCTATGAGCAATTTTTAAGTACAAACAATTGGCGACCACAGTGGGAGATCAACCTCTCGGATACTAAATCAATTCTTCAATTGTCCAGAAAAAATGGTGGATCTTAGTTCGGGTTCTGTAACCAATCCTAATTCAGGTTTAAAAACCACTCCTAAACCTGGCAACACTAGTGGTGGAACTCCAGAGATCATTACTTAAAATACCACCATTGAAAATACCACCACTCTTTTCCGTACTACTAAAGATGTCAAAAATATGGAGCATGCACCACCAACCATGATTGATTTAATGAAGAGGCAAGAAACTTTGGTTGAAACTCAAGTGGCCATGACCACTACTCATAAGGAAGTTCTTACCTTTCTTAAAACTTTGACAGAGCAGCTATTGCCGGAGCAGCATCATCGTCAAATGGAGCCATCTAAGAATGCATCCAAAATTATCGGTGGTACCAGCACATCAAGAGCTAACATCCTAAATGATGATGAACTACGTGTTGTCACCGACCGTCCACCAGAAAGGAGTCAACAACCACAAAAATTTGTCACTCGTGAAGATATGAAAAGGCTCTTGCGAAAATCGTGGAAAAGAAGATTCATCTTCGTTCCATCAACACCAACCCCCTTACCGAGCAGAGATTTAGAGGATCGCACTCCAAAAGGGTATTCATTTCCTCCATTCTCATTCTACGATGACACTGGGAAAGCTCGAGAACATATTTCTCGATTCTTGGAATCTTTAAGAGAACATGAGCACCCCAACAAATATATAAAAAGGTTCATGACACAAGCTCTCAACTTCCATGACCAGAACGTAACGGAGCAATAGTTGGTGGAGCTTTTCATTAATAGTATGATTCTCGTTTATCGTGCATTATTAGAAAATTTATGATTTCTAACCTTCTCTGAGATACATGAAGCCGCCAAGAGATCAACAATAACCGTTCCAGCCTTGTTAGAAAGAACAAGACCCACCAGAGAAGAAAGTCGTGGAGACACCCGCGGGAGTAGACTTGGTCAACAAGCAATACTCTATCCATCTATTCATAGGTGTCTTCACTGATGAAGGGGCCAAGATAAAAGCAGCACCTCAATCAGCGTCACAGACTAAGCGCCACACGTCGACCGCGGTGACGACGCCAACACCAATTCAAGGACGAGGCTCAGAAAAGGCTCCGCGTCAACAACCAAAAACAGATCAAACGATACCAGATTTCCCCTTTCCATGGAGGAAGTTCTCGAACTGTTGGAAATATGGATACAACATGGAACTATCAAGTTTCGACCTGTACGACGCCCGCCAACCGACAAAAAGATGTCAGAGCCAAGTCACTTCCACAGATTCGTCAACCATCCCACCAGTGAGTGTAACGGCCTGAGACGTTTCTTCAGATAAAAGATTGACTCAGGAGAATTAGACCTAGGGACTGAAGGTGTTCACAGAAAGCCCCTCCCTATCAGAAGCTTCACTCTCTCTGGAGACTCCATCAACATAACTGTCCAATATATGATGGAACGCATGTGTGAGCTTCTTTACCTATCAAAGGCACAATGCAAAGATATTTTCGCAGCTCTTAATTGTGTCGTATCGGGTAAGCGTTTACTTTTTCCAATAAGACTACCGAGTATCCTGATCCCGCTTCAGAAGAAAAGCATAATGAGAAGCTTGGTTAGGGACTTCTCATCACTTCTTGCCTCAAAGATACCGAGTTTGATAAAACACTGATCGACTCTGGAATGATGTCAACATAATCACCATCAAGATTCTGAGGACTGCGGGAATTTCCAGGCACGAAACTATGTACTCACCGACCATAATCAAAAATTCTGAAGGGAAGTCCATGAGTGCCTATGGTTACATTACTCTTGAGGTAAAGATGGGTGATGCCCAGACACATGCCAAATTTTACATTATAAAAAAAGATCCAAGCTATGACATGATTCTAGGACTCCCATGGGTACGAAGAAGCAAGATGAAATCAAGCGTATCTCCTTTGTTGGCGCCAACGCCTCCAAGGCTCTCCAACAAGCCAGCAAATCCCGAGGAATTCCTATCAACCGAATTCCATCGCATAATGGATATGGATGTAAAACAACTTCCAGGAGAGGATCTTAAATCATATGTTTGTAGGTTTTGCGCACAAGTAAGTCATATTCAACCAACTTCTTTGCAACCAGCAATCCCACGTCCCATCAAAGCTTGGGGAATTGAACCGGATATCAACCCTACTCTGACTCAGCGATGTGAATGGAAATCTGATCCTTTCCAAAATTTTATCAAATGGGTAGAGTTCGTCTCTACTGGAGATAAGAAAATTAGTAACCCGATCATTCAGATGACCTGTCATGAAATTGAGGTATTTAAACCCAATTCATTTCAAGTCGGAGATAAGGTGAAGAAAGCCATTGCTTCTCCTGAAGAAGAGCTGTATCTCATTACTGAAATCTTGTTCGGTATTTACTACAAGCTTGTCAATACTGACAAGCTAGAAGGGGTGATTATACATGGCAAATGGCTCATAGATCTCAGTGCTTAAACATTCTATTAACACCTCACGATATTTCCCTGTTACGCAGTATTTATAATTCCTCCAAAATGTTTGCAATATCTTGCATTCATACTTAGGATTTCAATTTAATCAAGCAAAGCATTATTTCTTTCTTAAATCTACTTGCAAATAATTCAAAAAAAAAAAATTTACCTACTCAAAAATCCCAAGATAAAACCATAAAAAAATCCATGTGTCTCAGAATCTATAAAAACTCAGAAAATCTAGAAAAATTCCTTGAAAACTTCAGCACCTTCGGAGTACGCTTTCTCCATCTTCCCAAGGGTCTTTGTTACAAGCATCAACTCCCTACAAAGACTCTCAACTTCACATCTAGACTTGGAAATTGTCTCCAATTTAGAAGTCACGCCTCCCTCCTACAAACGCTTCTCAATAGCTTCTAAGTGACGGAGAACCCATGCGATATTAAGCTCATCTCTTTCAGCCTTCTCCAGAGCATCCTTCCAATTTTGAAGCACTATCTCATAGATTTCTCTACGAGGAAGAGAAACCATCTTATGCACAATTAGCAGCAACACAATTACATTATTCTCCAGCGTACGATAGCTTTTGGAGTTACCTATGAAGAAATGACCGAACTTCTTCCATACTTTGGTATACAGCTCAGCATAGGCGGACGGGACAGTGAAACCCCCAATGCACACGTGTTTGTGTCTAATCTTATCAAACTTGAAGTCAAAGATAACTCCATCATTCGAATACTCAACTGGAACAATCTTCATCGCATCAGTATTTTGTACAATGACACCACTCAGAGTGTTTTCTTCAGCAATCGCACAGGAAGAGCTTGCTCATGATTCTGAGTTGGAAAATATACATCACCAGCATCAAGGTTCATGGTAATCTCCGATCCTTCCTCCACAAATTAATTTCTCTGTTTTGGTTCGTTCCCCCCCTAAAAACCAAAGACGTTATAGAAATAATGAGTTAAAATATTTCAAACACAAAGAATTCAAGCACAAGTCATGAAATTCATAAAATATGTTCATTATAAAACTAAACATTCATTACAAGGTGTTTTGGGTCATGGCATATGGTTTGGAAAGGATATGGGTCGTTTTGAAAAAATGTCGTCAGAAATGTTTTTGCACTGCCCTCCCGAAGAATTAAAACTTGCGCTAATTGGTAAGAAATATGGGAGTGATATATATACCTAATGATTTGTACAGATTTCTACTACAACATGATACAAGGGCACACCAATCGGATAAATTATCTAGTAAGGGCGGCAAAAACGCTCGACTACACGACAGCTGAAAACCTACAGAATTCTGCCCGAAAAGTTATGGACTCTCAGTTTCAGGTCTTTTACACCTAGCAAATAGACTCCAAATTTAGAAATTCTTTCTTAAAAAGTTAGCTTTTTCTCTTAGATAAATAATGAGATGTCAACCACCTTATTCCAACATCGTACGAAGATTCTACAACCTTTACGACAAGAAGACTTGAATCTGAAATTTTCTGATGACGAAAATCGCCAAAGTTCTTCATGAAATCATGCATGGTTCTACACGTTTGGTTTTCTAAGAATTGTAATAACATTATTATGATCTTATAGCAATTAACTAAACTTATTTGGATTTACAAAAAGTTATCAGAAGCAGAAGACACTTCGTAATGCGACCCACAACCAAGTTCTTCGTCTTTAGCTCAGGATTCTTCGATTTCTACAGTATGGAACGATCCTTCAGTCCTCTTGTCATCTTTATCTACTTTTTCAGGGCTTCCAACAACAACGGTACTTATTGATGCCAAGGTATTCACGTTGATAGTCGTCTAAGAACATTGGTTATTCATAAGAGTCAGAATTCATCAAGATCGACAAGACATGATATTCTATAACTCAAGAATTCCCAAAAAAAAAAGTTTTACTTACAAATAGGGTGCTGAGATACCGAGGACATATGGGACACACATTTGAAGGGTTGAGCACTCAAGCCACCTTAAGGAGTTACGCCCCCAGACTGTACAAGGATGCGCGTCAAGACAAAGTATAAAAAAGAAGAATAAAGGGAAATGAAAGGATCTTAATTTCTTATAAGGACGGTCTCCACTTCCAGGCATGACTACTCATGGGTTTTTTTCCCCATACTGGGGACTGGCGTTTGCTATAGTATCAGACACAAGGTATTCTGAGTGTCACGACCGCAAGAAACAAATTAAGCACTTAATTATTGAATAAATGATAATGATTAAACGATGAACGATCTGAGATACTTGTGTCAAGTTGGTGATCAAGTCGCACCTTGCTCCAGAGTTAATCTTCAAATTTGGTCGAGCTGCTAACTCCTTCTCAGTAGGCTCACCACATACATTAGAAGGCGCACCTGACATGAAGTTCTTGAGGAGAATGAGTTGTGCGTTCCAAAAATCAGCATATTCGCTAGTAACACATCATTTTCTATTGGCCCAGAGAAAAGGAATGCTTAGGCCAGAAATGCTATAAGCTCCCTTGGATCGCTGAAGTATGTTTATAGAAGACTCCTTGGAATGGAAATGACGAACAGACTGATCGAAGCCCATTTGTCGAGCTTCCCTATCAATGTTATAACTATGAATGATGTAACTATCAAAGAAAACACCAAGAATGTATCCTGGAGTACAATTGTTCATAAAAGTGGCCTCACCAACGGTGGCAATATTACTTTCACCACTTGGAACAGAGCGCAGGACAACATCAGGTTTTCCAGCGAAAGTCTCCGACGGAATCACATATAGAAGCCCCAAACCCCAAGGTATGAAGTTCACTTTCTTTTCATTATCCATTAAGCTAATAAGACTAACAAAATAGATTTTATTTCCACTCCAAAGAAGTATTCTCGTATACTATATTTCTGCACTCGGATAAGAAGATTGAGCTTTTGGCGCATATTCGGAAAAATGTTCCGATAGCCAAGCTTGCATAAACATAACAGGGATAAAACACTCTACCTTGGCATGACCATTGGAAATCCTCATGTCACGAATGAAAGTATCCAAATGAAAATATAAAGTATCCAGAAACAAATTACCAAAAGGAAGAGTCTTTCCACTAGCAAGCGCAACGGCAACCGAAACAAGCGGAGGCTTCAACTGACCGTCAAGAGAATCTTCAAATATGTCCCTAAAAAATCAAAGTACGAGGAACATAGCAATACATAAAGGATGATCAATAGCAAGACCGTCCACACTTATACTACCGTTCCACCAGTAGTCAACCCAAGATAAATAATTTTTGTTATCACAACGGCGAGACTTCCGCAACTCCTCTATTTTCTGAATAAGAATAGTGCCATATTTCTTCTCCTGCTCATACCATTCAACAGGAATGCTACCAACAGCCGACAGTTGCATCAAGAACGCCACGTCCTCTAAAGTGATCGTTAACTCACCCCAAGCGCATGATGTTGAATGGGTTGGACCCCACCAACGAGAAGAAAATGAAAGAAGACCCTTCGTGTCTTTATTAATTCTTAAATTCTCAGAAACTCGCACATCATGAAATATCTTAGCATTTTCTAAAACCAGCTTCACATGAAGATTCTTCAACATAAATTTAGCCCATCCTATCCATTCAGATAAAGGATTTTGGGACGTCTTAAAATCAAAAAATGAAGTCTTGTATTTTCCTCTCTCCAAGCAGCACCTGACAAGAGCTTGTGGATAAATATTTCAAAGTTGAGGGGCGCTATTAATGTTCGGGACAAAACTACCAACATAAGCAGGATCAATAGCCTATTCGACAACACCCTCAAAGAATTTGTCATATATGATGGGTACGTCATCTAGAGAAACAATATCAGAACTATCGCCTCTATCACAACTAGAAGCAGTAGCAGCATTATCTTCACGATCGTTAGACATGAACAATGGGTTCGAACAACATTCATGTCAACAACTGGATAATCATGCACGAGGTTTGGTTCTAATTTATGTATATACAATACTGATATGCAAATACATGCTTATATATATAAATAAAAACTAGTATCAGGAAAAATTGCTATAAACCTTAGTTTACCTAGTTGAGCTTAACAATACTACAGTAAAGCTAATGAAGGATTTCTACAATTAAAGACAACAATTGTGGAAATTGGGGTTTTAGTTACAAACAAGATGTTGTTGGGAAGCTACTTCACGTAAAAAGCAAAAAAAAAAAAAACCTTACCTGTTCGGTGCCGGAACCTGGCCGGAAATTGGCCGACGATGATCAGCTGGAGTTGTCACCGGCAACTGTTGATGCTTCTCGGACGGAAGAAGGAAAAAAAAAGAGGGAGCTCTGGTCGATGACTAGGCATAACTGTCTAAAAATATGTATTTAACGGAAAAAATGGACGGCTGAGACATATCCCTTAATTTTGACCGCTAAAGGACATATCCTCAACTGATAATAAAATCCGGGACATATTCCCAATTGCCCCTTAAATGTACTGCTTCAAATTCGATTTGATGGATTTGAATTTTCACAACTTAAGAGGGAAAGTATGTATTTTACTAAGACTATCATTAATGGGTTTCACTGTTTCAGTGTATTTTTTGCCATTTTTTCTTAGTTCATGTAACGTTAAAGCAACCGAAAATTTTGATCTGGGATCTTATGTATACTTGTTTTATAAATGAAAATACAAAGTAGTAGCCGTGAGTAGTTTGGGTTTCTGAACTTTGGGTTTTGAAAATTAATGGTAATGCTTGTTGGATGCAACACAAGACTGGTCATTTCAGTATTCTATTTTTGCCTTCTCTGAGGATTGTTTTATGTACCACTATTACCATTAATTTGGTTCATTTGCTTCTTTCAATTGAGCTTATCTTGTTGAAAACTCTTAATTTTTCTAATGTCTTGGATTTTCAGTATAAGATAACTTGGAAAACTGTTGTGCGAGAGTTTGAAGAGTATAGAGAGAATACAGTGGTTTTACATTTTGTTATTTCTTGGGGTTTGTTTGTGAGTTCTAAAGTCACATCAGTAATCATGCCTATAAGGCAAATGAAAGAGAGCTTAGAGCAGCATATCATAATCAATACACAAGCTCAAAACACCATGAATCAAGTTCAAAAGAACTCAAAAACTACTCAAAATGGAAAGAACCCTCAAGAACCGCAGAATGGTAAAATACAACATCAAAATTCACCTCCAACAAAGAATAGAGGAAGGAGAAAAGGTAGAGGAGGTAAAAAATCTGAGCAAGGAGATATTCTTATGAGACCAAGTTCAAGACCTTGTACTACTTCAGTTCATAAACAACCAGTTAATGGTTTTCTTCCACCACCAGTAAATGGAGGTCCTGTTTGTATGGAGATGGGATTTCCAACTTCTAGCAAAAATATAAGGTTTTCCCAAAGAACTGGGTATGGGCAACTAGGGACAAAATGTATAGTCAAAGCTAACCATTTTTTTGCAGAGTTACCAGACAAAGACTTGAACCATTATGATGTAAGTAGATTTATTATTTTTTAATATTTATTTTTCTTGTTGCAAAATCTTCATTTTTGAAGTAAAGAGAATTATATCTAGATTTTGGATTTTGCTTTTTTGTTCCTTTTGTTTTTGTTTTAGTTTTCTAATTTTGTCATCTTTTTAGTAAGCATTAATGAGGTTTTAGTTTGGTCTTAAATTTCTTACTTCTTACTTCTTATTTTCTGTTTTATTTTTTTCTTGCAGGTGACGATAAATCCTGAAGTTGTTTCAAGAACAATCAACAAGGCAATAATGGCTGAGCTTGTGAGGATGTACAAAGAATCTGATTTAGGAATGAGACTTCCTGCCTATGATGGTAGAAAAAGCTTATACACAGCTGGGGAACTACCTTTTACTTACAGAGAGTTCAATATCAAAGTTGTGGATGAAGATGATGGGACCAATGCTCCCAGGTAAGGATGAAGTACTAAAATGGGGCTCCCATCAAAGTATAATTTTTCTGTTTTGTAATTGTAATTGTTGTTGAAACATACAGTCAGAACCAGATAATAGAACCGGATAAACCAGATATCTATGCCAACTCATATCTTTAGGGTTTGTTAAACAAATATTCTGTTTAGGATTTACTTTTATCTCCTGTATTAGGATTTGCTTTTATCTCCTGTATTAGGGTTTGCTTCTCTTCCTATATAAGCAAACCTATATCACGGTTTGGAATAATATCAAAAACATGAAGCATTAATAAAATCTTTGTTTCTACTTGGTATCAGAGCGGGTCGATCCCCTCACTCTTCCGCTATAAAAATCGTTTCAATAGCCACCATACACCCCCTTTCCAGCTGCTCACAACCCTAAGTTCAGCGAGCTTTTGCTCGCTGAACTACCACCAATTCGTTTTAGCCTCCATCACCAGCACCTAACGGCACCGAAATCAAACTCTATCTGCACAGCATATCAACCTCGCCTTCTCTGCCATTAAATCACTTCGTCATCACCACACTGCCTACACCATTAACTTGATCTTTGTCCCTTCCATCAAACTCAGTAGACCAATATCTCCATTAATCACCAAAAGAAATTTCCATCATCTCATCATAGCCATCTCTAATCATGATAGCAACAACCATCACCAAAGATTTTATCGTGCTCAATGAGATCTAACTGTAGTTTGAGTCCCATCATCAACTCAACAGCCACTATTATCCATGTTTTGCTACTCGAGCTCACAGTCTACAACAATGGTAGTTCTATCTCCCTCATCATAGGAAATCAATGATTCTTGACATGAACAGAGCTTCTCACTATCAAAAGAAAATCATCCCTCCCATTGCTGGCAGTAATCACCAAAATCATCTCCAACCCATCACAACCAACTCTAGTTCACTACAGATTCTGATTAATAGTATACTACTACAACTTCTTCCATTAACTCGAGCTCTACCATCACTGCCATGATCATCGAATCATGATGAGCAACAAACACCATCATCACCTGCACTTTCATGATAACATCACAGCATCTCCACCCATCAGCTGCGATTGTTAGCAACACCACCAGTCCACAGCACCTTGCATCTGCACCACCGCCAGTTCCATATTGAGCTACAACACCAACCACGGCAGAAGTGTTGGGTTATTCATCAACCCTAATCCTAGGTACAGGTGCATACTTACACAATAAAACTATATCTGCTTCTCTTACTGGACGTCGGGTCATTATCCCTCTGATTCACCTGACCAGAAGAGATTAGTTGTGGAGGTTACTAGTCATAAAGCTCATGGTGCTGTTCCTGAACCTAGATCCATCGTCATTTCTAGGGTAACTAAAGTGATGGCTAAGATGGCTTCAACTGATATTATGTGTGTTGGTACCAAATCGGTGAAAGAAAAGTTTAGTGGGGTTATCAGGCAACAAGATGTTCGAGCCAAGGAAATTGATAAAGTGGATATGCACTTGTCTTTTCTCCCTGGTGATATAGTGAAGGCTCTTCTCTCTCTTGGAGATGCACGAGCTTACTATCTTTCAACTGCGAAGAATGAATTGGGTGTTGTATCTGTTGAAAGCATCGGGAGGAGCAGCAATGGTTCCAATCAGTTATACAGAGATGCAATGTCCTTTGACATGCCAGATTGAATAAAGAAAAATTGCTAAGGTATGAGGAGGTTGATAACTGTGATGGAGAGCCTAAATAGGTAAATCCTTGTGAAGAAAATAGAATTGTTTCTTTATATAGTTAACCATCACTGGTAACCAACCATTTGAAGAGGTATTTTGACTATCTCACACAACCATTTGAAGAGGTATTTTGACTA
>JAJJMC010032380.1:576307-588452 GCA_023531435.1 Papaver californicum
GGTTAAGTTTCGTAACAACTCAGCAAGCGAAGCCTCTGAATCTATGACGTTCAAGCTTCATAAAAACTAGAAAAGTGGACAAGTATCCACCGTTACCAAGCGAAACATAAGAAGCAAGTTGCATGTTCGCCAGCTACCGTTCAACTTGAGGGGAAGTGTTGAACCATACAGTCGGAACCAGATAACAGAACCGGATAAACCAGATATCTATGCCAACTCATGTCTTTAGGGTTTGTTAAACAAATATTGTGTTTAGGATTTGCTTCTATCTCCAGTATTAGGGTTTGCTTCTCTTCCTATATAAGCAAACCTATATCACGGTTTGAATAATATCAAAAACATGAAGCATTAATAAAATCATTGTTTCTACTGTGTGAAGGATAATAGTTCCACATTGCTAATATCCTCATAATAAACTTAAAATATAATATGGAAGGGCTATTCCACTCATTGCCAATTGGTTTTGAGTTGGATGCCCGCAGACTTTAACAATTGTAACATGGAGTTTTGACGATTGTCGTTTCCTTTACTTATTGATCACTTTTTACTTTATGCATTCTCAGAAGAGAAAGGACTACAAAGTGGTGATCAAGTGTGTAGCTCGAGCAGATTTGCATCATCTGGGGCAATTTTTAGCAGGTAAGCGCGCTGATGCTCCACAAGAAGCCCTTCAGATTCTTGATATCGTCCTACGGGAACTCGCGTCCAAAAGGTATGAATTTTAGAGTCTGTTGTGTCAACTATATTAGTAAATATTTAAAATTCAGCATGAAAAGAACAGATATTGAGATTTCATTCTTTGCCTTTTTAAGGTACTGTCATATTGGGAGGTCCTTCTTTTCCCCTGGTATAAGAAAACCGCACCGACTTGGGGAGGGTTTGGAGTCATGGTGTGGATTCTACCAGAGTATAAGACCTACGCAGATGGGATTATCTTTAAACATTGGTATGCACATTAAAATCCCAAGTCCTAATTTTCTAATGGAACTGACTGTGAAAGATACATCATTTGCGTGTTGCTCATTCTGTTTTTCATTAATTTTATCTGTTGTCTTTAGACATGTCTACCGCTGTTTTTATTGAGCCTCTCCCTGTAATTGAATATGTGGCTCAACTATTGAGCAAGGATGTTTTGTCGCGGCCATTATCTGATGCTGACCGTGTAAAGGTAAGCATTTGGTGGTGATGGGTTGAATGTATTTCTTTTTAGTTGAATATCAAGTAACAGTTAAAATGTCCACCAGATCAAAAAATCCCTTAGAGGAGTGAAGGTTGAAGTTACACATAGAGGAGGAAGTGTGCGGCGGAAGTACCGTGTTTCAGGAATAACCTCTCAACCTACAAGGGAACTTGTGTAAGACTGTTCTCTCTCTTTTTGCAATTAACCGCGTAAATTTTTTGAATAGAAATAATGTAAATCTAAACTTCAGGCATAACTACCTAAATGAATATGGGATTGGAACACCATACATGATGTTTTCAACTCTGTTAATATGGCAGTTTTCCTGTTGATGATGATGACTTAAACATGAAGTCAGTTGTTGAGTACTTTCAAGAAATTTATGGATTCACCATACAGCATACACATCTTCCCTGCCTTCAAGTTGGAAATCAGAAGAAGGCGAACTATTTGCCAATGGAGGTAAGGAAATTTTTTGATACAAGTCTCCATATGGATACTGATAGATTTACGTATGGTATAATTTTTTTTGACTTTGGTTATTAGGCTTGCAAAATTGTTGAAGGACAACGTTATTCAAAAAGGTTAAATGAAAAGCAAATTACCTCTCTCTTGAAAGTTACATGCCAGAGACCCAGGGACAAGGAAAATGATATGTTGCAGGTGTGTGATCCTCAAGTTTCTGTGTCATAATACATGAAAGAAAAGTATTACTTCCAATTTCTTTAACCTTCCGCTGTGTAGTGCTGTATGATCCCTGAAAACAGAGTATTTTCTTGCTTGCAGACAGTTCACCACAATGGTTATGATCAAGACCCATATGCAAAGGAGTTTGGGTTGAACATCAGTGAAAGTATGGCTTCGGTTGAAGCTCGGATTCTTCCTGCTCCTTGGGTAATGCTGTAATAAATTAAAAATAAGGACACCTGATGTTTTCTCAATCTTCCTCTATCTGACTTCATGATTTTACAGTTGAAATATCATGATACCGGGAAGGAAAAGGATTGCTTGCCCCTAGTTGGTCAATGGAATATGATGAACAAGGTATGGCTTATTCTCCTGAATAGGTTATTCATTAGCTTGTAATTTAGTCTGTCAACCTACAATTCCGGGTGTTTTATTTTCTTATGCAACAGAAAATGATCAATGGGAGCACTGTCAGTCGTTGGGCATGCATCAACTTTTCAAGGAGCGTTCAAGAGAGTGTGGCTCGCACATTTTGTCATGAGCTGGCTCAAATGTGCCAAGTCTCTGGCTTGGTAATTTAGTCTCACCTTTGTGCAATATACCAGTTCTACTATTTTTTTCTCCCATATTGTATCCTTGTTACATTGTTAATATTCCTTAAATTGATCTTAACAGTAAGCTAAAAATGCATTATGGTTCGTTTGTTCTTCTGTAGGAATTCAACCCTGAGCCTGTTATTCCAATCTACACAGCCAGAGTTGATCAAGTAGAGAGGGCTTTGAAGCATGTCTGTCATGCATCAGTTAACAAACTTAAAGGGAAAGAGCTAGATTTAGTCATAGCCATATTACCTGACATTAACGGTTCTTTATATGGTATATTGTAGTCTTTTTGCACTACGATGACTTGAAAGTTAAATGCCCATCAGATCAGGCCAGAACTTACAAAAGATCAGGTCATTTTCTTAAATGACTTATGTCGTATATCTTGTGTTAACAGGTGACATTAAGCGGATATGCGAAACTGATTTTGGTCTAATATCACAATGCTGCCTTACGAAGCATGTCTTTAAGATCAATAAACAGTACCTGGCCAATGTCTCCCTAAAAATTAATGTCAAGGTGTGTGATTCACTATGGTGATCATGAATTTTTTGTGAACTTAATTCAGTACATTGAAAGAGACAAAGAAATATGAACTTTACCAAGTTGCTTGCATCCATCATGTGACATTGTTGGTATTTTTCAGACAGGAGGAAGAAATACAGTTCTAATGGATGCTTTAAGTTGCAGAATACCACTTGTAGTGATATACCAACAATAATATTTGGAGCAGATGTTACCCACCCAGAGAATGGAGAAGACTCTAGTCCCTCGATTGCTGCGGTACTTACGATATACCCAACTCTAAATGCTAAAGCATAGTGAGTCCTGATAGATGTTGTTACATTTATAGGTAGTAGCTTCTCAAGATTGGCCAGAAGTGACGAAATATGCAGGACTAGTTTGTGCTCAAGCTCACAGACAAGAACTCATACAGGATTTGTACAAAACTTGGCATGACCCAGTTCGTGGCACAGTTAGTGGTGGAATGATTCTGTATGTGGCATTTTTTCTCCTAGTTTTTCAACCAATAAATTCCCAACCTCACACTAACCATTATAAGTTACTCTAATCTCAATGCAGGGACTTGTTGGTTTCATTCCGTAAGGCAACAGGACAAAAACCACAAAGGATAATATTCTATCGGTATTTTCTCAAATGTTCTTAATAACACTACTTTTTTATTTTTTTCACATGAACTTGTCCTCTGCTTGGGGTCGTACTTAGAAGTTTCTTTAATGGAGAATATTTTAAACAGAGATGGTGTAAGTGAAGGGCAATTCTACCAAGTCCTGCTTTATGAATTAGATGCAATCCGTAAGGTTGGTGACTTCTTCGTCCATGTTATTTATCATAACATGATCTTGGTGGGGTATTGTATTTACTGTATAAATAAAATAAATAAATAAATTGTACACAGGCCTGTGCTTCTTTAGAACCAAATTACCAGCCTCCAGTGACTTTCATTGTTGTCCAAAAACGTCATCACACGAGATTATTTGCTAACAACCACAAGGACCGCAGCAGTGTTGACAAGAGTGGGAACATCTTACCTGGTATAATCTCAGCTCACGGGAGATAAATCAAGTTTTTCTTTCTTATAATCCAATTATGAAACAAAGAAGTCTTGCTAGATATTCATCTGACCATATACATTTGTTTCCAGGAACGGTAGTTGATTCCAAAATCTGTCATCCGACAGAGTTTGATTTTTGTCTCTGCAGTCATGCCGGAATTCAGGTGAAACTTTTTTCACGTGCTTAGGTTATGAAGGGTGAATTACTTATGGCTTTATCCTTGATAATTACTAGTCTCAGAATTTGGGTGTACTACTCCACTTAAATTTTAACATTTTGCTAAATCTTACAGGGTACAAGCCGACCAGCTCATTACCATGTGTTGTGGGCTGAGAACAATTTTACGCCTGATGGTATTCAGTCCTTGACAAACAACCTTTGTTACACGTAAGAATTTATAAATCTATGAAGTTATATGTGATGTCTCATTTACGCTCAGCTTTGGTTCAACTTTCAACTGAAAAATGGGTGTACCTGTTGCATATATGGGGTCTAATATATATGTACACCATGTTTAACATCTTAAGAAGAGATAAGCATTAAAATTTTAAGAATCACATCTTTGCGCTAAAGTAATCACAAAGTTTAGTTCCCATTTAAAGTTGGTGCTATTTAACAGTGGCATTATGATTTAATCGGATTGTGATGGAGTTTGATAACTTGAAAATTCTTTTTCTTTTGCTGTTGTTGACTTTTGATGCTAATGTATATTTTTTCTTTCTGTAACTTGCAGGTAGAAAAGGTGTACTCGCTCCGTCTCCGTTGGTAAGTGCCTTTCTGCATTTTACAAATACTGTATATATAGAAATTATTCACATAATTATAAATGTTGTACAATAGAAATGCTTCTCTGCACAAGTCTCTCCTTGATAGTGGGGAAATTTTTTGAAACTTTTGAGTGCTAAGCTGAAGAGAGAACGTTAATTGTCTCATGTTTGTTGCATCAGTTGTGAACTAAATGTCTTTTACAACTGTTGGTACCTCATGTTGCAGTTCCTCCAGCATATTATGCTCACTTGGCAGCCTTTCGTGCCCGCTTTTACTTGGAACCAACATCAAATGATGACGACTCGGCTGGTCAGGCTGGTCAAGTGGGTCGGTCTTCACGAACAGGAGGATGTGGGGTTCGACCACTGCTGGCCCTTAAAGAAAATGTCAAGAGAGTAATGTTTTATTGTTAGAAAAAGAGAGAATCTTGAGGAGACGGTGAGTGTTTGTACTGAAGATGAGTAGCAGTAGCTACCATGGTACTTTTTGCACTCACTTCCTTCTGTCATTGTAATTCCTTGGCTGTATGTATAACCCACCTCTTTCTTCTGATAATCAATTTAGATAAGATATAGTGAAAATTAAAAAAAATAAAATAACATATAATGGGCCGTTCTCATTGGAGTCCACTCATTAATGTTTCTTTCTTAGCTTCTTCTCTCTTACTTGAGATGCTTTATCTAGAGATAATGCAAGGCAACAACCCTTCTTATAAAGCTATACATACACGTGAGGAGAGAGAAACTGTGAGGTGGAGCGATAATTAATTGGTAGTGGGTTTTTGGTTATTTTTTAGTTTTCTCGATGGTTGTGTCTGTCTCCTCCGTCGGATGGAATGCAGGTTTCTGCTCCACCACCTTTTTAGCCGTTACCTTCCATCTCTCAGGATGTAGCTGGCTCTTATGTGAGAGAATTTCATGGTAATTCTTGTTGTAGGGTTTCTGCTCCAGGTGGTGAGAATCCTTTGGTTGGTTTTTATTCTTCTTTGATTTCTCCTGCTGGGAAGAATTGGGCTTCATCTCTTTTTCCGGTGAAGAAAGATACCTCTCTGGATGCTTCGATGAAGTTTGTTCCTACCTCTCTTGTTGATGGAGAAAGAGTGGTAACGGTTAATGGAGTAGATATAACACCTAAAAATTAAGCGTTGTGAAAATTTGATGGTTGGGGTTTTTATTGGGAAGAGACTATCTTATACTCTGGTGAAACGAGTTGTTGAGCGTGGTTGGAAGCTTAAAGGTAAAGTATCTAACTATTCATGGTGAATCTGTTGTTATTTTTGATTTTGATGAGGATGAGGATAGATTTGCTGCTCTTGAGCATGGATCTATGTATATTTCTAACCAATTATTTTTGGTTCAACCCTGGAATCCAGATTTGGAAAGTGAAATTATTGAACTAAAATCAGTTCAAATATGAATGAATTTTCATAAGGTTCATTTTCATTTTTGGGATTCTGATGGGTTGAGTAGTATTGCTAGCTATTTGGGAAGGCCTATTATGATGGATAGTCAAACACTAAATAGAACGGAATGAGTTATGCTCGTGTTTGTGTTGAGTTTGATGCAATGTTTGATTTTCCTACTTATATTCCTGTTGTGGTGGATGGTAGTAAGAGGTTTAATGTTGATGTTAAATATTCATAGAAACCCCCTAGGCGAAGGCATTGTCATGTATTTGGACATACTCTTAATGGTTGTTCAAAGCTTAAAATGGAAAAAGATGATGCTGCTGCAAATGTTGTAGAGAAACAAAAGAAAAATGTGAAGGAAGTCTGGGTGGTGAAGCAGATTAAAGTATCAAAGAGAGCTAGACAGTTAATTCAGAGGATGAAGTCATAGTTGAATCTGCCAACGAGGTTGATTTTGTTGCTGATATGAGTGATGATGAGAGTAACCGTTCAAGTCCTCAAGCAAAATGAACCTATTAATACTAAGAACATGTTTGATGTGTTAGATTCTGAAACTTCTTCTAGAGTTCTGATGGATATTACTTATAAATCTAATGGGGTTGAAGGTAAAGCAGGGATGAGTAATTCTAATATTTCTAAAGTTGATGCTTCTTCTAGTGGGTTTGCTAGTGTTCACTTCATTAATAAGTCCAGTGCTTCTAATTCTATTGCTCAAGAACTGCAGGTAAGAAGTACTGATCCTAAAAAAGTCAGTAGGGTGAAGAAATCTCATATGCTAGTTATTAAAGATGTTTAAAACTGCTGCTTGGAATGTGAGAGGTCTTAATGATCCTCTCAAGCAAGTGGAGGTTGGTAGATTGATTAGAGAAAATAAGTTATCTATTGTGGGTTTACTTGAGACTCGTGTTCAAAGCAATAATAGTAATTTAGCTAGAATTAGAAATAAAATTAATTGTGGTTGAAGTTTTTGTGATAATTATGCTAATAATAACTCTAGAAGGATTTGGGTTGGTTGGGATCCTTTGAAGGTAGCTTTAACCGTTCTTTATACTTCTTCTCAAGCTATTTTTCTTGATGTTTCTTCTGCTAGAGGAATAAATTTTGTTTTAACTTTTGCTTATGGTTTTAATGATGCTCATCAGAGACTTTCTCTTTGGAATGAGTTATCAGCTTTTGCTAGCTTTAATAATAAGCCATGGATGGTGTTAGGAGACTTAACTCTTTTCTTTATGCTCATGAGAAGGTGGGTGGTGTTGAAGTCTCCTCTAGTCAAATGTTTGATTTTCAGAATTGTTTGAATGAAACTTGTTTGTTTGATCTTCATTATTCTGGTTGTTTGTTTACTTGGTGGAATCATCAGCAAGGTTCTGGTAGAGTTGCTTCTAAACTTGATAGAATTTTTGTTAATTTGGAGTGGATTATTCAGTTTGAGGATTTTAAAGCTGAATTTTTAACTGAAGGTGTCTCTGATCACTCTCCAGGGATTCCTACTATTTTTGAAAAAACAAAGCATCCCCCCCACCCCTTTAGATTTTATAATTTTATTACTGAGGAGCCTGATTTTTTGGAGGTTGTTAAGAATAGTTGGCACCATAAAGTTCAAGAAAATCCTATGTTTGTTCTAGTGACTAAATTGAAGAGACTTAAACAAATTCTTATTAAATGCAAAAAGGAGAGGTTTCATTTTATGTCAGCTAAAGTGTTGGAAGCTAAAAAGGCTATGAAAAATGCTCAAACTCAAGTTCAAGTTCAGAATGCTCCTTTATGTCCTCAGATGGCTAGGGGTGAAAGGATTTTTGTTTAGAAATATGCTACTTTGGTGAAGTATAAGAGTCTACGTTGAAGCAAAAATCAAGAGTTGTGTGGTTGGATCTTGGTGATTCTAATTCTTCTTTTTTATTTAATTCAGTTAAGGAGAGAAGATCAAGGAATAATATTATTTCTATTACTTCTCACTGATGAGATTCTTGATGAGGATGGCTCTATTGCTAAAGAATGTATTGATTTTTATTCTTCTTTATTTGATGAGGCCGGTACTAAACTCTGTGATGATAGATTGATTAATTTCGTACAGTTTAAGTCTTTTGTGGATTCTAATGTTGCTGAGAATCTTATAAAAGATATTTCTAGAGATGAGGTCATTCTAGCTCTTTCCTTTATTGGTTCTAGCAAATCTCCCGGACCTGATGGGTTCTCTAGCCATTTTTTAAAATTCTGTTGGTCTATTATAGGAGATGAATTTGTAGCTGCTATTAAGAACTTCTTCTCTAAATCTAGAATGCTTAAAAAAGTGAATACCATATTCATTACTTTGGTTGCCAAGTATGATAATCCTTCTAGAGTTACTGATTTTAGACCTATTGCATGTTGTAATGTTATCTATAAATGTATTACTAAGATCATTTCTCTTATAATGAAGAGAGTTTTACAAGACTTGATAAGTGCTAATCAATTTTCCTTTATCTCTGGTAGAGCTATCCCAGATAACATTTTAGTTGCACATGAAGTAGTGAGGAATTATCATAGGTCTACTGGTTCTCCTAGATGTTCTCTTAAAATTGATTTGAATAAGGCCTATGATATTGTTAGCTGGAAAGATGTTATTGGTACTATGAAAAAGTTGGGGTTTCCTGATCATTTCTTGAATTGGATTTTTTTTGTGTTTGTCTACTGCAAAATACTGTATTCTTATAAATGGTTGTCCTATGTTTTTTTTTTAGGGATAAAAGAGGTCTAAGGCATGGTTGTCCTCTCTCTCCTTACATGTTTGTTATTGTTATAAAAAATTTCAATAGTATTCTTCTGCAACAGGTTATTCAGGGTGCTTATGGTTTTCATCCTAGGTGTTCCTTAACTAAGCTTAATCACCTCTGTTTTGTTGATGATATGCTGGTTTTTTCAAAGGAAATGTAGTTGCTGCCACTATTCTTAAAGTTTGTTTAGATGCTTTCAGTTGTTTTTCTGGCCTTGAAGTTAATAAACTGAAAACTGCTCCTTCTGTTGTTGATCCTTCAGAGTTATCTGCCATTACCTCTTGCTTGGATTGTTCTTCTGATTCCTTCCCTGTCAGATATATTGGTATGCATCTTTTATCTACTAGACTTCCTCTTATATCTAAAGTTATAACTAGAGTGAAGTCTTGAAAAGCTAAGCATTTTGCTTATCCTGGTAGAGTTAGACTTATAAAAGCAGTGCTTACTGGAATGATTCATTTCTGGTTATCTTGTTTTATTCTGCCTAAAAGATCCATAAAAGAGTTAACTAGTATTTTCAAGAGATTTCTGTGGTCTGGTTCAGATCTTGGTAAGAAGCATAACTCTGTTAGTTGGAGTACTATTTGCTTACCACAGATTGAAGGTAAATTGGTATAATGTTGCTTCCAATTTGAGAGATATATGGGATTTAATTTCTAGAAGAAACTCTATATAGACTTAGTGGGTTCAGAGGAATTTGACTAAAAAAAAATTGGGATTTGAATACTCCTCAGGATTCCTCTTGGTGTTGGAGGAGAATTCTTGAGAATAGGCCTATTGTTAAAAAAAGTGAGATTGGTTATGTTCTTAGTAATGGTACTAAAACCTTGTCTTTGCAAGATAATTGGCCTTTTAGAGGTAGACTTGTGGATTGGGTTGATCCTGATATTTTAGCCCAGTACTTTCCTAATGGACATGCTTTAGTTTCTGATTACATTATTGATTCCTCTTGGAATTTTCCTTCTACTAGTTCTTCTGCAGCTGATGAAATCTTTCAAACTATTTCTCTTGTGGATATTAATGCTGATGAGGAGGACCTTGTTTTCTAGAGGCCTAGTTCTACAAGGAAATTTACTATGAAAGATACTTACAAAGCTATTTCTGTTCATAGGGATACTATTTCTGGCATTTTATGGTTTGGTTTAAGTTGCACATTCCTAGACACTCCTTCATTGCTTGGATTTCTCTTCATGGTAGATTGAAGACTAAAGATAAGCTTGTTAAATTGGGTGTGAGCGAAAATGATAAGTGTGTTTTACGTGATAATGGGAAAGAGTTTGAAGCTCATCTTTTTTATGAATGTCCTTTCTCTGCTCTTATATGGTCTGGCCTTCTTCTTAAAATGGGTTATTCAAGAGGTCCAACTCTCTCTTGGAAGGTTGAGATTCAGTGGTGTATCACTTATTTTGAGGGTAGTGACTTGATCAGTTTTATTAAAAAAATTTCTTTTACTGGTTTCATCTACCAGATTTGGAGGGAGAGGAACAATAGAATTTTCACAGGGAAAAAGAGTTTTGCTCATCAGGTGAGTATGTTCATTACCCAAGATATTCATCTTAAGATTAGTGCCCGGATAGAATTATATGTGTGTTTGTACCTAAAAATTGCTCTCAGGCAAAACAATGTACTGTTGAAGTACTTTTTTTAGGTTCGAGGATCAAAATCGTACAAAACAAATCCAAACAAGTAAGATGTTTGTGTTTGTTCTGTTTTGATTACAAAGAGAGGAGATGGGTTGATCTTATGGGAGGGAAGCAAAGGAAATTGAAGGAATTGTGTGTACAATTATGTTGTGGTGGAAAAATAGCAGAGGTTGAGAATGATTTTCTATCTTCTCCGTCTGTGTCTTGTTTTGAAATTGGCTAAGCAGCCTATTTATAATGTTTTGGTACCAGACACTTTCCTTGTAAAGTAGTGGAAGTTGTGGGGAGATGGAGAATTGGAGGTTGTGGGAATAACCGTCCAGTTTGTCTTGGGAAGTTTCTGGAAACTTCTAGACCATGACTTCATTAGCTCTTCAACCGCTCCAACTTACCACTTACTTTGTAACTTCCTTGTCATGGGGTATTGCTACGCCCATCTTGTTGTAACCTCCATACCAAACCCCATGTTTTATACCCCCATGTAGTATGATTTGAAATCTCGTAAGATTTGGTGGGGTCATGGCTTCAAAGCCATAAGCCTTGTTGTAGAATAATGCTTATAGTAGATTTTATGCCAAATTTGTCGCAGTAATGGCTTAAGTATTAGTGCTAGCTTGAGCGAATAATGGTTCTAACTTGAACAAAGAAATGTCGTTGCAGCGGAAAATATGTGCGGCAGCAGCAAGGCATGGCACGACAGCAATGAAGCGTGGGACCCAGCAGGACAGAGTGTGGGCACGACAGTGAAGCATGGAGCATGGGTGATGTGGTTTATAGATGTGTTAAGAATGGGTTTCAAACTCTCGAACTTGTAAAGATTGATTTTAGATTTAATAAACTAATTTTTAAACTAGAAAATATACACAAAAGATGAAAGTAATATTCACAAATACTGAGGTTATGGATTTCACCGTTGACCAATTAAAGTGATTCAATCTAATCAATATTCATGCAATTCTTTACGTTTAAAGTAATTCTAATATGTTGCAAAAGTAGATTTTCAAAGCAACAATTGTGAATCGAAAGTATAAAACATCAAAAACCCTAGGCTAAGCATGCTCTATCAACAGAAATCACAATTGTTTAATAAAAATTCTTAAATAAATTTTTAATCAAAGCAAATAATCATAAAAGAAATTGCAAAAATTAATTAAAATAGAAATATACCACTTTTCTTGGAACAATGGCTTCCTCCGTCGCCTCATCAAAAGGGTTTATCTCCTCATATTAATCACTTGCTCAAAATAATTGTTCATGGCTCAAAGTGTTTACAAATGATGAAAAAGAGTGAAAATAATGAAAAACAGGAGATTCGCAACGTTTATAAGTGTTACGAACTCATTGTTACAAAGGGAAAAGTGTTTCACTGAAGATAAAGGTTGAAAAGTTAAAAGATTTAGCAACAGAATCTTCAACTTTTTGGCCACGGAAACTTCAACCTTTTAGCAACGCTTTCTTCATCTTCTTCATCACGATCATGAACATATTTTTCTGATTTTTTTATTTCTTCCTCTCTGGCCTCTGCCA
>JAJJMC010032380.1:588552-619173 GCA_023531435.1 Papaver californicum
CAGGCTATCAATTCTTTTTCCAGATTGGAATCCTTAAAAGGGGTCTACCCCAACTCTCGATATCGATCTCCTATTTATACTACCACCTCAACAGCTTCCATAACTCTTCAAATCTTCGAAATCAATGTGCTTTACCTCGGAGAATAATTTTCTTTTTTTCTCGGCCTGATTGGTCTTTAACTCTGTGATTTTCTTTCTCTTTTCACAGCTCGACAACCCAAATCTTGAGGAGATAAAATCTCCTTTATTACATAGAAACATATAAGACCGGGAATTATTTTCACGCAACCTGATCTTTTTATTTTTGACAAGAATATATCCGAGAGTATATCACGTCCCCGAGGATTTATTTTGAGTCTTTCATATTTGTTAAACTATTCTTATTTTAGTAAAAGAATAGTCGAGCTTTAAACTCTTCAAACTTTCAAAAACTCCATTATTCAATTTACGCAGTTGTGAGATATGAGTTCCCGCCAAGAAATTATTTGAATTTAAAGGAGGGTGGATGCCTTATCAAAAGTATGGTGCCTTTATAACTTTTCTTGGGTGCCTTTATCACTTCTGAGGGTTCGTTTAACACTTTTAAAGCCAATTTGTCCATGATTGTTTATTCTTCGAAAACACCTACCAAATAAAAAAAATATCATTATTAATTCAAAAATTGAATACTAACAATATAAATATGGGATCAAATAAGACACATAAATGTGTCTATCAAATACCCCCAAACTTATTATTTGCTAGTCCTCGAGCAAATCTATTCTAGAAAATAAAAATCCCAACTCACTTTTGCAGGCATCGCGATGCACTTAGCGCGTGCAACAAGTATTTAAACCTATAGGTGTCCCTATCGGACGTGTTTTTGTCTCGTGAGGGTTTACAAGAGATATACCCATAAAACCTTTACTCCAAACTCTAGCTACTTATGAATGATTGAGGGTAGATACTAAATAAGCTATTTAGTTAGCATAATAAATTCTTCGGCTATGGGAATCATTACCCTATATGAGTCCAATTATTGTACACGAGTTTGCACTCAGCATTCTAAAATTCATATAAGAATTCAAAAGTCTACTTAGATAGTCGTTCAACCACGATACTCAGAATCTATCAAAGTACAATCACATGAAAAGATTTAGAAGATGGATGTGGAAAAATGAAGTTCGCGCATGTTGACTAAGGTGAATGGTGTTTCCCATATCTATCTGAAGGTCAGTGCCAGGATAAATCTTAATAGATTGAGATACGCTCCCACTAGTCTTACTCCTTATACTAATATCAACTCAACTGGTATATACAAGGGTTCAGCGGTCGATTTATTGAAAATAAAACAATTATTTATTATTTTTAAATGTATTGTCAACATGCTTGGATCAAATGAATCCAAGCGCATGCTCCTTATCAGCATCTTACATGATAATTCTCATGGATCCTGCGTTCCACGCTTGCTTAGGCGACGGAGACAGGGAGAACACACACATATTGCTATCAAAGTGTCAATACTAGCTTCTTTTTTATATAATCCTGGAAAAATACAATAATGGGGCTTGATCTCAAACACTCAACTTCACCCTGACATCGATAACAATTCGATATTGGTGCCCCACCAAATCACTTAGAGAAACACAAAAATTACAACAAAAAAAACAACTGAAGGTGATATGGTCGAGATAGACTCCGAGATATGGTGACAACTATCATGTTATTTCTAACACATAAGCTAGGCATCCTTTTATGAATAACCATTTAGCTGGACACACAATTCCTATAGATAAAAAGCTAAGTTTCCATCTACCTAGAATTGTTAGCGTCATCCTGAATTGTTCACAAGTTTCTAGACTTTGGAGTTTCATATCTCACTAAAATTTTTTCCCTTACCCCCAAATTTAAATCTAACATTATCCTTAATTTTCTAAAGATGAATTATTAAAAGCGTGGACAAGGAGAAACGGTTACCAATGGAAGGAAAGAAGTTAAGGAAAGATATTACTGTGTCGCATGAGTATGGGTTACCTCCCAAGAAGTGCTAAGTTTAAAGTCTTCAACCAGACTAAGAAAAATTAGTCACCTCATAAAATCATATAGCAATAGTCGAAACAATTGTGGGTCATCTGAATAAAATAATGCTATCCAAAATAGAAGGAAACTACAGTAGGCCCAGAAAGTGAACAAACCGAGCACACCCTTATCTAGTTTTCTGTTTAAGACAACTACATCTAGATGTGGTTCAGGTTCAGGTTCTATAAAAGGATTTAGATAAAATATTTTCATAGGCTGGATTTCCTCATAGGAAGGATCCGAAGGATTAGGTTGTAGAGTCTGGACAAACTCAAATAATAAATTTAAGGCACATAATAATAACCTGAATAATTATGGATCCTCAAAGTCAATCATATTTGACCCACACAGTTGACTACTATGAAAATGGTGGTTATTCTTAAAAAAATGTGTCGATTCTAATTTAGGCTTAGTCTCAAATTTCAATAACTGACACATTTGAAATTCAAACGTTCCCACATACGGAAGAAAATATTTTGGTGGAAAAACAAAGTCAATCTTGGTATTATTGCCTAGGTGAACCACATTGACCAGAGGATGGGTCTCTAACAACTGAACTTCTTTCTGGACATTAACAGGCTTAAGGAATCTAATTTGAAGATGATCTTGAAAAATGGTAGAGGTGCATATGTCAAGTCTCAAGTGAGGGACTTTAAGCAGGGATACTTGACAATCACAAGAATCATCGGTACCCCCAAACTTAGGGTGGACATTACTCTCATATGGACTAAAAACAGTTGGTTGGATTCTAGGGTCTTTAAGGTCAGAACTACACTCAGCTTCCTCTATAGAAGGAAATAAGGTAGACTATAAACTGGTAGAAGATCAAACTTAGCTTTCCATATATTATAAGTGTCCATCAAAGGTGCAGAATCTAACAACGTATTCACCTCATTAATAACACTATCATCGTCAACATCAAACCCAAAGTGGGCTAGACATTTCTATAATGGATCTTCTAACAAAGTGTTTAGTAAAGTTTTCCGAACTAAAGTACTAGTTATGTTCACTTCTATTAAATCATAGATCTCACAAGAAGGTTGTCTACTCATACTAAATAGATTCAGTTCAATAGTCATGTTACCAAAAGAAAAATTAATTATTCCATATCCAAATTGATGACGACATTATATGTAGCTAAAAAGGGACGACCTAAGATCACTGGTATTTGAGCCTCTGGGACCTGAAAAAGGTTGGGTGTGTAGCAAAACAAAATCCACTGGGAAACTGTTTTGTCAACCTGAATTAAATCATCCTATATCATATTAAAATTCTCTATGAGTTTATCATCTTCATCAGAGACTATTGTCTTCGAATCATTAGACTCTAAATCACCAGTCTCAGGACAAACTCGTTCCTCTAAACCATTATCGGCTTCAAAACAAGAAAATTTTACATCGTCTAAAACAGTGGTATCTCTAGTCAAGTCCTCTTCCCTTTGAATAGGTGAATAATCATTAAAATTATTTGGATTTGAACCAGAAATAACACTATCATCATGAAGCACAATTGGAGTGACAATTTCCTGATCACTCTGCATGTATATTTCAAGTTCTTCACCAATACTATCCTCATTATCATAAGAATATGAAGATGTTTGAACCTCGTCTAGTGTTATCAAATTCTATCCTCGTCCTCTTGAATATGTGAAAAATTATCGAGGGTAGCATTATGTTGGAAATTAAGATTATTTTGATTTATATTATTCTTTGCAAGACTTTCATTCACACTTAATGCAAATCTATTTGTATTCTCGGTCAACTGCTTTGAGGGATTCGTCTAGAGAAGGAGTTGGACTACTATTTGTTCCCTCCCAACTTAATCTGAACCTTTTTGTATTCCCAGTCAACTCCTTGAGGGATTCTTCTAGATAAACAAATGGATCATAAGGAGTACTAGATCGCAACTGCTCGTGTGATTCTTCTAGAGAAAGAGTTGGACTACTAATTGTTCCCCCATACTTAATATGAACCTTCTTGTATCCTCAGTCAACTCCTTGATGGAATTCTCTAGAGAAAAAAATGGATCATAAGGAGTACTAGATCGAATTTTGCTCATTTTCATGTTCATAAGACGGGTGTGTATATGAATAGTAATTGGGATCACCCTGGTATGAGCAATAATCTCCAAAAGGTTGGTGGTGGGCCCGACTACTATCCACACCATGTTGATAGTACGAATAATGTCTATTTTGAAATTCAGTCGGATATTCATTGTATTGGTCATCATAATACCAGTTCGAGATTTTTTAACAAAAACTTCCTAATATATTTACAAAAATAAACTCTAAAATAAATCCTACCGGAAGGGATTCTAAACAAACACAAACAAGGCCGACTCAACCAAATCAAACCTACTGAATCTAGCAAACAAAAAGCATGATGGCTCCACTTAGATTGTTTCGAGACCATCTTTTATTCTTCCAAAAGGAAACTAGTTACAGTTTTAGCATATCTCTTAGAACGATCCAAATTAGATTAAGTCGAATAAAAACAGGATAAGCTCTAAGGAGCTTTGATAACCCTTCCTCTTTGGCAACGTTTTCTTGGGTTACAAGGCGGCTCAAATCTACTTAAAATAATCTTCCTGAACTTTGAGTTAGGCTAACAGAGTAACCAATACAATCCTTTTGAATGACTTTCCAATAAGCTCGTTACCCTATAGGTCTCTTTCTAGTCAAATTTTAGGCTTAGGTTCACGTAGGTGACGTGTTCCTAAGTCGGGCAGAAAGGATATGGTGAATCTGAACCCTTATCTTATATTGCCAGTTTCTGGCCTTTAATAGAAAAGTAAATTCCGTGTTCAAGTCCTCAACATATATGCATTACGAAGGAATACAGAAAACCCACTGACAGGGATTTGTGGGTGGTTAGAGTCTTACTTCTCGTTCCAGACGGGCGATGAATCGTTGGAGTCGACTCAGGCCACCGACTCATATGTCAGTGTACGAACCCGATGAGCATAGACAATATCGTAATTGTCGTCCTTCCTTGTGCAATTTATATTTAATTACCCTTCGTAGGGTTTAAAAATAAAAATAATCTCCAAAAGTCCAATGTCCAAAGTCCAAAGATAAGAAGAAAAAAAGAAAAATACCTAAAATAATTACAAAAATAATAAGAATTTCCTAATTCAACTTTCTAAAAAGAAAAATAAAAACCCTAAAAAAATTAACTAAAAAAATTAACTAAATTTTTTTTTAAAAAAAATCTTGTCTTCTTTTTCCGTTCTTTTCGATTTATCTTTGACTCCAAGTCTTTAATAAATCAATATAATCTTCCAATTTCTTTTTGATCCAAATCCTGTAATACAAAGAAAAATACCCAAAGACGTAAAATAGAACAAATATAAATAAATAAAAATCTAACTAAACTAACTAACCTAAAAAAAAAACTAAAAAACATTCTAAAAACAAATCCGCGTCGGCGGCGCCAAAAACTGATGTGGTTTGTGGATGTGGTAAGAATGGGTTTCAAACTCTCGAACTTGTGAAAATTGATTTTAGATTTAATAAACTAATTTTTAAAGTAGAAAATATACAAAAAAGATGAAAGTAATATTCAAAAATATTGAGGTTATGGATTTCACCATCGACCAATTAAAGTGATTCAATCTAATCAATATTCATGCAATTCTTTACGTTTAAAGTGATTCTAATATGTTGCAAAAGTAGGTTTTCAAAGCAACATATGTAATCGAAAGTATAAAACATCAAAAACCCTAGGCTAAGCATGCTCTATCAAAAGAAATTACAACTGTTTAATAAAAATCCTTAAATCAGTTTTTAATCAAAGTAAATAATCATAAAAGAAATAGAAAAAATTAATTGAAATGGTAATATACCACTTTTCTTGGAACATTGGCTTCCTCCGTCACCTTAGCATAGGGGTTTATCTCCTCAGATTAATCACTTGCTCAAAATAATGGTTCATGGCTCAAAGTGTTTACAAATGATGAAAAAGAGTGAAAATAATGAAAAACAAGAAATTTGCAACGTTTATAAGCGTTACGAACTCATGGTTACAGAGGGAAAAGTGTTTCACTGAAGATAAAGGCTGCAAATTGAATATAAACGTTGCAAAGTTAAAATCTTTAGCAACAAAATCTTCAACTTTTTGACCATGGAAACTTCAACCTTTTAGCAACGATTTCTTCATCTTCTTCATCACGATCATGAACATATTTTTCTAATTTTTTTTATTTCTTCCTCTCTGGCCTCTGCCAGCCCCCCCAACTCTTGATATCGATCTCTTATTTATACTACCACCTCGACAGCTTCCATAACTCTTCAAATTTTCGAAATCAATGTGCTTTATCTCGAAGAATAATTTTCTTTCTTTCTCTGCCTGATTGGTCTTTAACTCTGTGATTTTCTTTCTCTTTTCACAGCTCGACAACAACCCAAATATTGAGGAGATAAAATCTCCTTTATTACACAGAAACATATAAGATCGAGAATTATTTTCACGCAACCTGATCTTTTTATTTTTGACAGGAATATATCCGAGAGTATATCATGTCCGCGAGGATTTATTTTGAGTCTTCCATATTTGTTAAATTGTTCTTATTTTGGTAAGATAATAGCCGAGCTTTAAACTCTTCAAACTTTCCAAAACTCCATTATTCAATTTACGCAGTTGTGAGATATAAGTTCACGCCAAAACATTATTTGAATTTAAAGGAGGGTGGGTGCCTTTATCAAAAGTATGGGTGCCTTTATAACTTTTCTTAGGTGCCTTTATCACTTATGAGGGTTCGTTTAACACTTTTAAAACCAATTTTTCCACGATTGTTTATTCTACAAACACACCTACCAAATAAAGAAAATATCATCTAGCACTGCTGCCAGCGCGACCCTCTCCTCATTTAACGCTTCATCCAATATTTGTTGCTTCATGGTTTTGTTACCTTCGTGGCCTTGGTAGCTCCGTGGCTTTGGTAGACTTTATTGTTTCGGTTGACTTTATTGCTTTTGTCTCTTTTTTTATTTTAAAACGTATGTGTTAGAAGTGAGGCTAGTGCTTACTAAAACCTATACTTGTTGTTGCTAGGGTTATTGCCTATATGTTATTATTGACATTGACTAATACCATGACCATGCGTATGTCTCATTTAGGGTTTTTCAGTCTTGTGAGATTTAATTGTTGGCACTTATGCCTAACTTTTGTGCAGTGCATACAGAATACCTTTTAAAGATTCAGCCGTGGAAGTTTGCAATCTTAAAATTATGCTTGATGCGACTCTGCAATTAGATGATATGCATCTAATTAGCGCTACTATTAAGATATGGTATATCCTTTATTCTGAATGTTCGGAATTTTTGTATAATCAGTATATCCTGTTTAATACAAGTATTTTTTACGGATGCACATTAAATAATGAGAATCTAATTGAGTATAGATCTAAAATTTTACGGGTGCATGTAAAAAGGGACTACAGGAAATTTGTAGTTATAGAACGAATATGTATTCTCAATTCTCTGGCAGAATGTAAGACAATTTTCTCCTTTGTCAAAAACCCACCATCAACATTAAGTCCCCTGCTTAGTGCGGAACAATATTGTTTTGTGGTAAGTACTAGATGGTGGTATCCACACTAAAAAAGCTTCAAATAAGTGTAATTCATAATACCAAGAATGATTACTTATCTTTTCCCACAAGGTTGCAATAGATTCGTTATTCCAGCATAAGCTTGTTGAGAAGAACCTTCTTTGATAGTTCATGTGACGCCAATAGTTCTGGGTAGCAGCTACACACGACCTTGGATAGGACAAAGATGGTTGTCCGTGTGACTGAAGTAGATATAGGAGCCACGACCGTGGGCCTTGCTGTGCTGGAGCGCGAATAGGTTGCATTAGTTGAACATATTTGAGCCGGATGTATGGTAGGACCTATCATCTCCTCTTGACAACGGTTGGTCTTGGAGTCTTGGTCATCCCTCATACTCAGATCCATTCTCCTCGGGATAAACTTTAGAAAATGCAAGTATTTTAATTTTAGTGTTTCCCACTTCTGCTTATTTGAACAAGAAGATGACTTCAACCCTCTTCACTTACATTCTTCTTTAGAGCTGAGGATAGTGATACTTTGTAACTGCAATATGTCTGAATGTGACTGTAGTTCGAACCAGAACATCTCCATGTTAAACGTGCTACTTGGCTTGCTAATCCAGTGAGTCTCTCTTGATTTCTGATTTCTTCATATGTGTATGATCATTATGAAGATTTTAGAAGAATTATGTAATTGTTGTTGTCTTCTTCTAGGTTTCTCAAGGTAAGAATGTACCATGACATGTGAAGACAAGGATTCTCAAAGTAATGGTGAGCAAATGTCTTCATTTTACCTTGAAACCGCCCACTTTCTTTTTTCGACCATTATTGATTGTGTGATTGTAACAGGAAATCGAGATCGGGCATGTAGGAATTAAGGAGAATGAAGAAATCATACCAGTGAATGATGAAGTGAATGTTGACGCTGGCTTTGAATATTTTCCTATCATCATGGCTTCCCTTGCTGATTTGGGATTTTCCATTCATAACTACCCCAGCGCCGGGCTCCCCTTTACGTTGGAAATGGAGTCGTCTTCTCGGAAATATGAAGCAGTGCGAGGATTTGTTGTGCCAAAATATCATGTGGATCTCTATACGAAAATATGGAAGAAGTATGGGCATATGTTATGAATGAGTTGATTAAGAGTTATATCCCCATACATGTGACGGATATCGCAGGACTCCTCCCGGTTATTTTTGAGATGAATGATGCGCCTCCGTATAGTATTACAGACGCGAAGATTATAGAATGGGATGAGAGGCTAACTACTTGTGAGGGCATTCAGTTTAATGTAAGATGGCTGCATCAGTATCTGGAGAGTGTCAGAGAGGCTCATGCAACATCTTTAGCAGAAGGGAAGGCTTTGAAGGAAGAATCGGTCAAGATTAACGAAATGGCTCGAGATCTGCAAACTCGTTCAGAGAAGTATGATGAAAGATTGGGAAAATTTCACCACCGCAGTTATCCTTTACTCAAAGATTTGTTTTGAGACGTAAGAAGAGCAATGGACTATTCTTGTTGTTTTCCCCATTTTTTTTATTACTTTTGGGTTTTGAGTAGTTTGAATAAAGAATGTTTCAGATAGATGTGATAGGTTTTGAATTTGAAAGCTCAAACATATGTTTTGAAATTATTTTGAACTTATGGTTAAGGTGATGAAAAAGTGTTTTAGGCGTAGTATGCCTTGAGACACTTACCATTATTAATTGTTCCCACATCTGCTTTATTCATACTAACGAGCTCGTAATATCTACTCGGCATGTCCTTGGAGATCACGTAAGGTCCTTCCCACTTTGAAGCAAATTTTGGAGCGGACATATCTTGTCGAATATGTTTAGAGGTTCTAAGTACCAGATCCCCTACCTGAAATACTCTTGGTTGTACTGCCTTGTCATATGTCCTGGTGACCCTCTGTTGATAAATCTTCATATATTTTTCTGCTTTAGCCCATATGGATTCGAGTACATCTAAATTTGCTACTCGAGAATTAGGTATTTCAGATTCGTCCTAGTAGACTCCACTTTCTGTTGCGATTCTAGCTAATGGGACTTCAATCTCTACTGGTAGGACTGCGTCAGCTCCATATACAAGGAAATATGGTGAAGTCCCTATGGCATTTTGCGGAGAAATTTTTTATGCGCACAAGGCCATAGGAAATTGCTCGTGCCATGTTCTTGGATGATCATACACGGTATGGCTCAAAATTCTGATGAGAGTCTTGTTGATACTTTCGGCTTGCCCGTTTCCTTGAGGGTAGTATGGTGTAGAGAATACATGCTTGATGCCATAGCTTTTGAGTAACTTTCGCACGTATTTATTTACAAATGGAGTACCATTGTATGTTACAATGTGCTTTGGTATTCTAAATCTGCATATAATGTGTTCTTTGATGATGGCTACTATGGTTGCTCTAGTCGTGCTTCTTAGAGCTACAGCTTCGACCCATTTGGTAAAATATTATGTGGTAGTGAGTATGTGCTCGTGTTGCTTTGACGAAGACAAATTGATTTTGACAATGAGATCCAGTCCCCAACTATAGAATGGCTAAGGGCTTCTTACTGATTAAATAGGGAGGCAAGGTGTATGAATGAGATTATTGTGGATTTGACATCGGTCGCATTTATGAACAAATGAAGTTGCATCGTCCTCCATGGTTGGCCAGTAATATTTCTCATGAATTTGGAGAAATAATTTTTTATTTCCCTGGTGCTCCCCTTCATGTACTTCTTTTAGGATGGTCTAAATATCTTTTTCTGCTAAGCATCGTAGTAAATCTCCACCAAAGCTTTTCCGGTAGAGTATTCCTTCGTGAAAGACAAAACTCTTGGCTTTTCGGATTAAATGTGCCGCTTCTCGTTTTTCTTGAGCTATAATATTGTCTTGAAGGTATTGAAATATCAGAGATTGAGAATGATTTTCTATCTCTTCTCCGTCTGTGTCATGTTTTGAAATTGGCTAAGAAGCCTATTTATAATGTTTTGGTACCACATACTTTCCTTGTAAATATAGTGGAAGTTGTGGGGAGATGGATAAGTGGAGGTTGTGGGAATAACCATCCAGTTTTTATTGGGAAGTTTTGGAAACTTCTAGACCATGACTCCATTATCTCTTCAATCACTCCAACTTACCATTTACTTCGTAACTTCCTTGTCATGGGGTATTGCTACGCCCATGTTGCTGTAACCGCCAAACCAAACCCCATGTTTTATCCCCCTATGTAGTACGATTTGATGTCTCATAAAAGTTGGTGGGGTCATGGATTCAAAGCCATGAGCCTTGTTGTAGAATAATGCTTCTACTAGATTTTATGCCAAATTTCGTAGTAATGGCTTAAGTACTGGTGCTAGCTTGAGCGAATAATGGTGCTAACTTGAGAAAAAAATATCGTTGCAGTGGCAAATATGTGCGGCAGTAGCAAGGCATGGAACGACAACAATGAAGCGTGGGACCCAATAGCACGGAGCGTGGGCACGGCGGTGAAACACAGAGCATGGGCGCAGAGAAGAATGGAGTGTTTGGGTCGCTGCTGCCAGCCGCGACCCTCTCCTCCTTTAGCGCTTCGGCCAATATTTGTTGCTTCGTGGTTTTGTTAGTTTTGTGGCCTTGGTAGCTCAGTGGCTTTGGTAGACTTTATTGTTTTTGTTGACTTTATTGCTTTTGTCTCTTTTATTATTATGACGCATCTGTGTTAGAAGTTAGGCTAGGGCTTACTAAAGCATGTACTTGTTGTTGTCAGGGTTATTGCCTATATGCTAGTATTGAAATTGACTAATACCATGACCATTAAATGGATTATTGTTGATGGTAGATTTTTGACAAAGGAGAAAATTTTAAAATTACCTTTGCTCAGCTACAGAGACATAGAACAAATATAAATTTATCCATATAAACTATCTATGATAATCAGAAAGCGTTGATTATACAAAATTATAAATATTCGGAATAGAGGCGATGCCATATACGAATGAAAACGCCAACCAGATGAATACCATCTAATTATAGAGTCGCATCAAGTATAATTTCAAGATTGCAAACTTCCACGGCTGAATTTCTCTAAGGTGTTTTGTATGCACTGCACAAAAGTTAAGCATAAATGCTAACAATTAAATCTCACAAGATTAAGAAACCCAAAATAGGCCATAGTCATGGTCATGACATTAGTCAATATCAATAATAATATCATATAGGCAATGGCCCTCGCATCAACAAGTACATTCCTTAGTAAGCCCTAGCCACGCCCCTAGCACTAACCCTTCAAATTAACAAGGCCACACAGAAGATAACGGAATTAACAAAGTCGAGAAAGCTACGGAGAAGCAGACAAAGTCACGAAGTGCTAGCAGAGGCGCTAATAGCGCTAGCGGCAGAGTAGCAGCACAGCAGCGCTAGCCCTAGTCGTGCTGCTTCCGCGCCACGCCTATTTGTTGCTGCCGCGTCATTTTCTTCCGTTCATGCTAACACTATGCTTCGTTTCTAGCTCCATTACTATGTTAAATTGACATAAATCTCACTAGCATCATTATATTACAACAAGACTCATGGCTTTGAAGCCATCACTCCACCAACTTCTACAGGACATCAAATCTTACTATATGGGGGGATAAAACATGAGGTGTGGTCTTGCGATTACATCAACATGGGTGTAGCAATACCCCATGACAATGAAGTTATAGAGTAAGTGATAAGTTTGAGTGGTTAAAGAGATAATGGAGTCATGGCCTAGAAGTTTCCAGAAACTTCCCATGACAAAAATGGATGGTTATTCCCAAAACCTCCACCTCTCCATCTCCCAACAACTTCCACTAATTTACAAGGAAAGTGTGTGGAATCCAACTATTATAAATAGGCTGCTTAGCCCATTTGCAAAACAGAACAAGACAGAACAGAGAACAGAGAAAATCATTTTCATAAGCTCTGTTATTCTTCATCTCTACAAGCATTCAATATACACGAATTCCTTCAACTTTTTTTGTTTCCCTCCCCTAAGATCAACCCATCTCCTCTCTTTGTAACAGAAGCAGAACGTATAGAGACATTCTACTTGTTTGGATTCGTTTTATACGATTTTGATCCTCGAACCTAAAAAGTACTTCAACAGCATATTGTTTTTGCTAGGAAAATTTTTTACGTACAAAAAATTGGCGACCACAGCGGGAGATCAACCTATCGGTAACAAAAATTCATTCTTCAAATTTCGAGAAATCTTACTCTATGGGAAGTTTAGAAGCATTCAATTTTATCCCCATGTCTTCCATCCCCGAAGGGGTACCTTCTTTTACTCCAGACTTCATCTCACCCGATAAAATCTTTTATGAAGCCGTGTACGCTCGGTAACCAACCGCTATAATCAATGTGAAGCAAATCCTAAATGATGTCTTAACAAATCAAGTCGACATCATCAAGAGCCAGAACGAGTTGTTCTCACTTTTGAAAATTCTTACAAATCAGTTGTTAAGAAAACCAACAGATAGAGTCCACGTTCCTGCTGAACGAGAACCAGAAAGGAGCCGTCAACCTAACTTTGCTATCTGCGAAGACTTAAGACATTTTTCTCAAGTCCAAAAAGAAGTTTCGCCGGATTTATGTCATTGAAATCACCATCATTACGACGAGAGCATGACGCCAGTCCACAAAGCCTTGTTGGAAAATTAGTATTTACAAACCATCGTTGAACCCAAGGAGGCTACTCAACAATTAATGACGATAAAATCTTACCACAATGGAGAGAACGAAGCCTGCTAGAGAAGAAATTCATGGAAACATTCATGGGAATAGATGTTTGGTGAACAAGCAATACTCAACCCAACACTCTATATGTATTGTCGCTAATGAAGGGGCCAAGAGAAAAGAAAAACCTTTATTGGCGTCACAGGCTAAACGCACCACACTGACTCTGGTAACAACGCCAACTGAAGGGAAAAGCTTAGTCAAGGCCCCGCGACAAACACAACAAATCAAGACGGATATGACAATACCAGATTTCTCCTTTCCCATGGACGGGGTCCTCGAACTGCTAGAATTATGGATACAAATAGAGGTATAAAGTTACCACCTGTACGACAGCCGCCTACCGAAGAGGACCTGTCAAATCCGAAAAAATGTCACTTTCACAGATTCGTAAATTATCCCACTAGCGAATGCAATGTCTTGAGACGCATATTCAGAAAAAAGATCGACTAAGGAGAAGCCTAGCTGGGGACTTCTCACTGCTGCTTTCCTCAAGGACACCGAGTTTGAGCAAGCGTTAATCGATGCAGGCATCAATATCAATATCATCACTATCAAGACTCTAAGAGCTACGGGAATTTCCAAGCACGAAACCACGCACTCGCCAACCGTAATTAAAGATTCTGAAAAACAAGTCCAGAAACAAGACAAAGTTCAACACATCTCTAGAGAAACTATCACAAGGAGCCCGCCTGTAAGTGCCAATAAGACAACAGACCCTAAGGATTTCTCATCTCCAGAACATCACCAAACAACGGATCTGGATGCTAAACAATTACATAGATGAGAGATGATGCCATGTGCCCTTGTATTTCATTTACAAGTAAGTATTGTTCAGCAACTCTCTTTTACAATCAGTTGTCCCACGTCTCACCAAGGCTTGGGGACTTGACCCGAGTATCAACCTCAGCATGCCTTGACGATGTGAATGGGAAGTTGATCCTCTCATGGAAAAAATTTCGAATGGATAGGAGTCGTCTCTACTGAGAATATTAAACCAATAACCCAATCATCCTTAGAATGCGTCATCAACCTGAGATACCGAAACCCACCCCTTTTCTAAATCAGAGACACTACTGTCTCTCCTGAGAAAACCACATTTGGTCATTAAAATTATGTTAGGTGGATACTACAAACTAGTCAATATTGATAAGACAACAAAGATAATCGTATGTTGAAAACGGCTTAAAGCTATCAAGGCTTAAACACTTCATCACCCCTGACAAAGCTGTCAATGCTTAAACAGTGTATCACCCCTAACAATATTTCCCTGCTTTTATGCAACATTCGTAATTCCTCCAAAATGTTTACAGTTTCTTGCATGTTTATTTAGAGTTTCAATTTATTTAATTGAAAAAAGTATTATTTCTCTCTATATAAAATCCTTGAAAACCATTCAAAATCTACCTACTCAAAATCCCAAACTACAACCACAGAAAAATCGGGTATCTTGGAAACACATAAAAACCCTCAAAACATATTATTTAGAAAAGATCTTTGAAGACTAGTTCAACACCATCAGTACATGATCTTTCCACCTTTACAAAAGCTTCAGTTGCAAGCCTAAACTCTTAGGATAGTCTTTCATCATTATCTCTAACCTTGGTAATCTCTGCTAAGCCGAAGACGCGCCTACTTCCTGCAAGTTCTCCTGAACAACTCAAATATGACGACAAAGCTATCCGACAACAAGCTTAGTTGTCTCATATTCTTCCAAGAGTCGGCTCCTGTCAAACTCAAAGTCAAATTCAACTCCAGCATTTGGATACTAATTTGGTACAGTTTTCATTGCATTGGCATATTGCGCAATAGCACCTCTTGGCGAACCAACTTTAACAAACTGCATCTGAAAGATCGCAAGAACCACACTTGGGGATTGAAGATTTGAACAAGATCCCCTCACTGTCAAGAACCCCTCCAGCCAATAAGAGAGGGTCAACCAGAGATTCACGACCTTGATTAGGACCTTTACTCTCCAAAGACATGCCTCAAAGGTATCTTCACCTCTCCAGCTACGTCGTCAGATCTGATTGGCGCCTGCAACCCGTGACGAGGCTGGGACACTTCACAAGCCTACTCCAGAAAAATAACTTTAGAAATCAAAGAGAAGTGTGATAGGGACTGCTCACCGTAACACTCTCATAAAAGTCAAAGATTCAGAAGATGGCTCAAGAGACACCTCTAGGAATATAATCTTCAAAGACACTTGTAGCACCACGACAACAACTTTATTCTCATCCTCTTCAACCTCGATATCTCCATAGAACTTCGCCCATATAAGCATACTATCATCACATCCAGAAGGGTAAAACAAGCTTATGAGCCAAAGGTCAAGATAAGACCAAGTTTCATTCAGTCAAGGCTCGCGAGAAACGATGCAGTTGCAACTCAATAGCCCGGGCGCCAACAAGGACTCCAACTTCAATTCAAGTTCTTGCTCCAGCCATGGTGCGCGAAGAAAACAACAGCAATAAGAGATATCAACCTCCCTGGCTTCCCTTGCCTGATCAGACCCTAGAGGCATGGACTCATGATGATACTATTAAATCATCCATCGTTGAGAAGCATATCAAAGTAGCTGCACCTAGGGACTAAAGGCTTCTTCAATTTTAGACATTTAACGTAGTCACCTCCTTCGACTAGCGTATTCAATCAACAACGATAATAGCAACAAGACCCATCACTCGCATCATCCTGATGAAAGAATATGTACGTCAGTACCTCCCAGTGTAGTCCATACCAGCCGGTACGGCCGGTATACCGCCGGTTTTACCGGTTTCGGCCGAAAAGCGAGACGAAATCCGGTATACCGGTAAACGGTATTTGACCGAAAAAATCGTGCGGTATGGACTGTACCAGTTTGACCGGTACGGCCGGTATTGACCGGCACGACCATTTTTTTCGTTTTTATTTTTTATTATTTTTTTTTTTTAAAAAAAATTATCTTTGTTTTAGTGTTTTCAATTGTTACTCATATTTTTTATGATATTTTAGAATTATATATGCATATGATAATATCTACAATTAATCTAATGATATTGAAATTGTAATATCTTTGTTTAATTAGCATTTTAGACGATAAACTTTGAAGTTGTTCTTGTTTCTCTTGTATTTCCAGTTTGAACTTTGTATGAAATCTATGGATCTATATATTTTTGATGAATACTAATTTATCTTTCTAAACTTTGTGAAAAAATGTTTGTTATAACATGTTAAAATATATTTCTAGTTATAAAATATGAACTAGTATTTTTTTTATAAAATTATAGGTATAAAATATATGGACCGATATTTAAACCGAAATTTCCCCGGTATACCAGCGTACCAGTGTATCGCTCTCGACCGGTACGAACCGAAATCCGGTATGGGACAACCTTGGTACCTCCACAACTTGTAAGCTCCCTCACCCAATATGATCATGTTCATGGCATATGGGGACTTCGTCTCTGTTGCTGCTGCTGCTGATTTCAACCACACTGGTCAACTATGGAAGAAACACTGAATTCAGAATTTTTAAGGTGATGCCATCTTGTGGTCCAAGCAAGCCCTAACAGACAGTATCCGTGGTTATAATACTCATCTCAACTATCATGATAACAAGGCAGCTACAACACTCTCTAGTACATGATGAACACTCAAAAGGTATAACCATTTTAGATTCAAGCTTCTCCTCTCAACATCTGGTACATGGGTTTACAAGTTGTTGTCAGGAATTCATATTCTCTGGAAATATGGCTATGATAAGTCGACATCACATACGAGTCAGAAGTGTTCCGAAATATGTAAGAAACGCCAAACCATGAGGCTCTCACTGTTTGTTATGAGGTTGTCAGCCATGAAGCCTATCAAAAGGGATTACTTTACATGAAGTCCTAACTTCTACTGAGGTCCCCACTTACGTCACATACTGTTGGATATATCACGATGCCAACATACTCACGATGTCAATACCTCCAGTGATAGCCTCACCCACTGAACAAAGGATATTCTACCAGATGAAGGTTATTCCATGACAATAGGATTTCACAAGGGTCCGAGGCATTGTACAAAGAACTAGCATCTTCAAGAAGCTCATATCCTCATGGTACCACCACCTACCACCACAAGCTTCTTTATTCGTCGTCGCTCCTACTGTTACACCGACATCCTGTAAACTCGGAAATTAGCGACAATCGGTGGAGAATGGGACAATGCATCCTTCACAAAAGATACTCAAACTCCAAACGCTAATGTCTGCTGCTTATTCACGAGGAGTCTAATATATCCAAATTCCAATTATACGTGAAGGACATGCCTGAAGGAAATAGAGCTAAGTAACTACCCTTAAACTAATTTTTTTTAAATCCATATTTTGTATTTTAGAACGAAACCCTTGCTACAGGAAATTTCGTCTAATTTCTTTAAACAAAATATATAACATCAATATAAGAGTCTCCCAGCTTTGAGATTTAAATATTCTATATATTATACTATGCCACTCAGTATCCACTTTCATATAGAATCAAGAACGACTGCACGGCTCCTAGCATGACCACTAGTATATAGCGATAACATCTTCAGAATATAACTGGTGAGGACTGTTATTCCTATCCAGAAGATCTCTGACTATACGTAACACTGAACGAGTTATAAGTTGCAATAATTACACGGGTGAATTCCTTATACTCGTTTCACAGATCTTTTGTATATATATGCACCAGCAGATTTTAGAGCTTTACCAGGATGAACCCTCTTAATTTCCGGTGTTGCTTTCCTCAAGGACTTTTCACTGCTGCTTTCCTTTGGGACTTCTCACTGCTGCTTTCCTAAAGGACACCGAGTTTGAGCAAGCGTTAATCGATGCAGGAATCAATGTCAATATCATCACTATCAAGACTCTAAGAGCTGCGGGAATTTCCAGGAACGAAACCACGCACTCGCCAACCGTAATCAAAGATTCCGAAGACAAGTCCAGAAACAAGAAAAGGTTCAACGTATCTCTGGAGAAACCATCACCAAGGAGCCTGCCTGTAGGCGCCAACAAGCCAACATACCCTAAGGATTACTCATCTCCAAAACATCACCAAACAACGAATCTGGATGCTAAACAATTGCATAGAGGAGAGATGATGCCATGTGCATGTGGATTTCATATACAATCTTCCAGCATCATCTCTAACCTTGGTAATCGTTGTTAATCCGAAGACGCTCCTACTTCCTTCAAGTTCTCATGAACAGCTCAAATATGACGACAAAGCTATCCGACAACAAGCTTAGATGTCTCAGATTCCTCCAAGAGTCGTCTCTTTCGAACTCAAAGTCAAAGTCAACTCCAGCATTCAGATACTCAATTGCTGCAGTTTTCATTCCATTGTCATCTTGCGCAATGGCACCACTTGGAGCACTAAATTCAAAAAAATACATCTGAAAGATCGCAAGAACCACACTTGGGGATTGAAGATTTTCACAAGATCCCCTCACTATCAAGAACACCTCCATCCAATAAGAAAGGGTCAACCAAAGATTCACAACCTTGACAAGGCCTTTTACTCTCCAAAGACATGCCATAAAGGTATCTTCACCTCTATAGCTACATCATCAGATATGATAGGTGTCTGCAACCCCTGACGAGGCTGAGACACGTCACAAGTGTACTCCAGAATACATAACTTCAAAAATCAAAGAGAAGTGTGATAGGGACTGCTCACCGCAACACTCTCATAACTGTCAAAGATTAAGAAGATTTCCCAAGAGATACCTCTGGGAACATAATCTTCAAAGACATATGTAGCACCACGTCAGTAACAGGACACATTTCATCTCATCCTCTTCACCATCACTATCTTCATAGGAATTCACCTATGTGAACATTTCAAGCATTTCATCATCACATCCAAAGAGGGTAAAACAAGCTTATAAACCAAAGGGTCAGGATAAGAAAATTTCATTTAGTAAATTCTCGTGAGTACGTCCCAGTTGCGACTCTATAGCTCAGGCACCAACAAGGACTCCAAATTCAATTCAAGTTCTTTCTCCATCCATGGAGTGCAAAGACAATAACAACAATAGGAGATATCAACCTTCCTGGCTTCCTTTGCTTGATCATACTCTAGAGGCATGGACTCATGATGATACTATCAATTCATCCATCGTCAAGCAACTAACAAAAGCAGTTACACCTGGGGGCTGAAGACTTCTTTATTTTCAAAGATTTAACGCAGTCGCCTCTTTTGACCAGAGTATTTAATCAACAATGGTAGTAGAAACAAGACCCCTCGCTCGCATCATCCTGACGAAAGCATTTGTACATCAGTACCTCCACAGCTTGTAAGCTTCCTCTCCCAATTTGATCATGGCATGGAAACTTCGTCTCTATTGATACTATTGCTGATTTCAACTACACTGGTCAACTATGGAAGACGCACTGAATTCAGAACTCTCAAGCTATGAAAATCTCCAGTGCACAATGAACACTCAAAAAGCCAGACCATTTCAGACTCAATCTTCTACTCTCAACATCTGGTATATGGGCTTACAAGCTGCTGCCAGAAATTCATCTTCTCCGAAAATATTTCTATGATAAGTCAACATCATACACGAAGTATTCTGATATATATATATATATATATATATATAAGAAAATGCCAAGCCATGAAGACCGTCACAAGAGAGCATTTTCCATGAAGTTCTAAATTCTACTGAGGTCCCCACTTACATTGCATCCTGTTGGAGATCCCACGATGCCATCATGCTCAAGAAGTCAATACCTCCAGCGATAGCCTCACTCACAGAATAAAGGATATTCTATCAGACGAAGATTATTCCATGGCAATAGGATTTTACACGGGTCCGAGATATCGTACACAGAACTAGCGTCTTCAAGAAGCTCATATCCTCACGGTACCACCACCTACCACCACAATCTCCTCTATTCGTTGTCGCTCATACTGTTACACTGGCATTCTGTAAACTCGGAAATTAGCGACAATCGGTAGAGAATGGGACAATGCATCCTTCACAAAAGATACTCAAACTCCAAGCGCTAACGTCTGCTGCTTATTCACGGGGAGTCTAATATATCCAAAGTCCAATTATACGTGAAGGGAATGCCTGAAGAAAATAGAGCTAAGTAACTACCTTTAAACTATTTTTTTTTTTTTTGAAATCCATATTTATATTTTTGAACGAAACCCTTGCTACATGAAATTTTGGCTAATTTCTTCAAACAAAATATATAACTGCAATATTAGAGTCTCTCAGCTTTGAGCTTTAAATATTTTATATATTATACTGTGCCACTCAGTATCCACTTTCGTATAGAATCAAGAATGATTAGACGGCTCCTAGCATGACTACTATTATAGAGCGATAACGTTTTTAGAATGTCACAGGTGACGGCTGATATTCCTGAAGATCTCTGGCTACACATAACACTGGATGAGTTATAAGTTGCAATAATTTCACGGATGAATTCCTTATACTCGTTCCACATATCTTTTGCATATATATGCGCCCGCAAATTTCAGGGCTTTACCCGGCTGAACCCTCATAATTTCTTGTGCATCCATGCAAACTACTTGTATAAAACAAAATACTAGTTATACAAAATTACGAACTACTTATATAAAACAGAGCACTAGTTATACAAAATTGTAAACATCCATGAAAACACTAATTAGATGCATACTATCTAATTGCAGAGTCACATCGAGCATAATTTCAAGTTGCAAACTTCCGTAGCTGAATCTCTTGAATATGTTCCGTATGCACTGCATAAAGTTAAACACTCCACAATTCAACTTGCTTCAAGTCGCAGAACTTCCACAGCTGAATTCCTTGAACTTCTTCCATATATCAAAGCTCAGGTTCTAATCATCTTAATGTTCACGTCTAACACTCATCTACATGTATGATGGAAGAATTACTGCCTACACACTCATATCAGTGTTCTTACGGCACCACTGCCTCAACACTCATCTTAGTGTTCACGACTAACACTCATCTACGGGTCTGATGGAAGAATCACTGTCTCCACACTCATCTTAGTGTTCTGGCGGTAATAATGCCTTTACATTCATCTTAGTGATTCTGACGGCAGCACTGCCTCAATACTCTCTACAACCAACTAATGTTCCAAATATCTTCCTGTTGTTTTTACGATAGAAGAAGAACCCTCCATATACCTAAGAGTACAATCGTAGAAAGAGCAAAATTTGCTCAGCCAACTTCTACTCTTCTAGTGATATCTAACCATTAAACAATAAAAAGTCATTCTTTACTTCGTCTGGCATACCACAATCTAGTGCTTACCACCCAATATTAATCGTTTCGCGCTAAGCAGGGGACTTATTGTTGATGGTGGATTTTTGACAAAGGAGAAATTTATAAAATTACCTTTGCTCAGCTACGGAGACATAGAATAAATATAAATGTATCCATACAAACTATTTTTATTAATTAAAAAGCGTTGATTATACAAAATTATGAATATTCAGAATAAAGGTGATGCCCTATACGAATGAAAACGCCAACCAGATGAATACCATCTAATTATAGAGTCGCATCAAGCATAATTTCAAGATTGCAAACTCCCACGGCCGAATCTCTCGAAGGTGTTATGTACGTACTGCACAAAAGTTAAGCATAAATGCTAACAATTAAATCTCACAAGACTGAGAAACCCTAAATAGGCCATAGTCATGGTCATGGCATTAGTCAATTTCAATAATAATATCATATAGGCAATGGCCCATGCATCCACAAGTACAGGCCTTAGTAATCCCTAACCACACCCCTAGTACGAATGCGTCAAATTAACAAGGACACACAGGAGCTAACGGAGTCGACAAAGTTACGAAGAAGCAGACAAATCCATGAAGTTCTAGCATAGGCGCTAATAGCACTAGTGGCAGAGTAGCAGAGCTAGCACAAGTGCTGGCCGCAGCGCTAGCGCACGCCTTCGCTGCTGGCTTGCCACGCCTATTAGTTGCTGCCGCCTCATTTCTTCCGCTCATGCTAGCATTATACTTCATTGCTAGCTCCATTACTATGCTAAATTGACATAAAGCTCACTAGCATCATTATATTACAACATGACTTATATATTTGAATCCATGATTCCACCAACTTTTACGAGACATCAAATCATATTACATGAGGGGATAAAACATGGGGTTTGATCTGGCGGTTACATCAACATGGGTGTATCAATACCCCATGAAAAAGAAGTTATAGAGTAAGTGGTAAGTTGGAGCAGTTGAAGAGATAATGGAGTCATGGCCTAGAAATCTCCGGAAACTTCCCATGACAAAAGTGGACGGTTATTCCTACAACCTCCACCTCTCCATCTCCCCACAACTTCCATTACTTTACAAGGAGAGTGTGTGGTATCCAACTATTATAAATAGGCTGCTTAACCCATTTCCAAAATAGAACAAGACAGAACAGAGAACAGATAGAAAATCATTCTCACAAGATCTGTTATTCTTTATCTCTACACACCATTCAATACACTCAAATTCCTTTAACTTTCTTTGCTTCCCTCCTCTAAGAGAAACCCATATCCTCTTTTTGTAATCGAAGTAGAACGTATACAGACATTCTACTTGTTTGGATTTGTTTTGTATGATTTTGATCCTCAAACCTAAAAAGTACTTCAACAGTACATTGTTTTTCCTGGGAGTAATTTTTAGGTACAAACACTTATTTAGGGTTTCTCAGTCTTGTGAGATTTAATTGTTGGCACTTATGCCTAACTTTTGTGCAGTGCATACAGAACACCTTCAAGAGATTCAGTCGTGGAAGTTTGCAATCTTGAAATTATACTTGATGCGACTCTGCAATTAGATGGTATACATCTAATTAGCGCCTACTATTCAGATATGGTGTATCCTTTATTCTGAATGTTCGAAATTTGTTTATAATCAGTATATCCTATTTTATACAAGTTTTTTTATGGATGCATATTAAATAACGAGAATCTAATTGAGTGTAGCTCTAAAATTTTATGGGTGCATGTAAAAAGGGACTACAGGAAATCTGTAGTTATAAAACGAATATGTATTCTCAATTCTCTTGCAGAATGTAAGACAATATTTTATATTCAAAATTCTGATCTCGGGCCAGAACATATACATTTTTTTATATTTCTGCAGTTGAGCAGAGATAATATTACAATTCTCTCCTTTGTCAAAAACCCATCATCAACAATGTGATACTCCAGATAATAGAAGATTTTTTCTTAATTGGAATGTGGATTGTACTTTCATTATTAAAGTTTGGAAACAATGTAGTTGTAATGGTCCAGAGGAGGATGAGATTATAATTAACACTGATGGTTTTTTGAAAGAGGACTCAGCTGGGTTTGGATCTATTCTTAGAAATAAGTAAGGTGATGTTGTGGACTGTGCTGCTGGGGGATGTTTGCCTCTTTCTTTTGTTGCTCATGAATTGCAGGGAGTGGAATTGGGTTTGAAATTAGATATTGAGCATCAGTTACCTAGAATTCATGTTAGTGATTTTATGCCATTTTCTTATTGTTGAACAAAAATGAACCTAAGCCACCTTGGAGTCTTATTCAAATTTGGAGGAGGGTCTGTACCTTGCTAGAGGGATTTGAAAGAGTGAAGTTCAGACATTTCTATAGAGAAACTAATCGAGATGTTGATCAACTTGTCAGTCTGCATCCTAGAAGTGACTTTACTTGTGTTCTGCCTAGTCAAATTATTCCTGAACTTTGTGTTATTTTGCAGGATGATAGGAGTAGGAAAGAATACAGGAGATAGTTGTTTTTTATTTTGTTGGGATCCTTTGCCTTTGTTTTGGTTTTCTGTTTTCTTGTTTTGGGTTTCCTTAACCCAGCGGATTGCATCAACACAAAATAAAAATAAAAAAATAAAAAACAACCCTTCTAATAAACTCCATGGGGGCACTTACCTAGCCTGGTGAAGATGCTATGTTCCAATGAATACTTATTGTTGTGCTTAGGATTAGCTACTTCCTAAACACCCCAAGACCTTTCTCACAGAAACAGAAAAAACTTTACGAAGTTTAAACAAAAACACATGGAATTATAGTGGTTCGGCGATGTGCCTACTCCACTGCAACAAAATAATCTTTTTATTGAAAACTCAGAGAATACACAATTTTTTTCTTCTCACTTCTCTCAATTTAGACTCAGATACAATAACCAAAGGGTTACACCCCTATTTATAGGCCTAGGAATAATCTAGAATGACACTAGAAATAGAAGTCCTAAATAAAGAACTAATTCTTAATAGAACTTAAAGATCATATTCCTAAAATAACTTGAGGAGGTGCAAACTAATTTATGGAAATCAGTTTGGGGTTTCCTAAATCGATCCAATATCTAACAATTCTCCACCTGGGCAAGATTTCTAGGACAACTCCATTATTCTACGATTTCTCCACCTTGGCATGAAATCTGAATATTCCATCGCCTTCAAACTTTTTTTATTTTCACTCATCCAAAGATGCTTCACTTCTTCAATCATCATAAAGATGTTTCACTTCCTTATAGGGCTTCACATGTTCTTGAAAGCACCATCATACCCAAAGGTATCTTCAAATTTGCACAATGTCTAAATTTTTCACCCGTCACCACCTTGGTGAGAATAGACACTGGATTATCGGCAGTTCCAACTCTTTACAACAGAATTTTACCTTCTTCAACAATTTCTCGTACTTTGTGATATCTACCCAGATGTGCTTTGTTCGAGCATGATAAACTTGGTTTTTAGCTAAGTGTATCACACTTTGACTGTCATAATACACCCTTAATTTCTCTTGTTGAATTCCTAATTCATCAAACAATCCTTTTATCCAAATAGCCTCTTTTATACCTTCTAAAGCAGCAATATATTCAACTTTGGTTGTCGACAATGCTACTGTAGATTGTAATGTTGACCTCCAACTTATAGGTCCACCTGCAACTGTGAAGACATATCCAGTTGCAGACTAAAATTTGTCCAAATCACCAGGGTAATTAGAATCACAGTATCCTACTAATTTGTAACCAGTTCTCTCGTTCCCTGAGAACTTCAATCCAACATCCACGATACCTTGAATATATCGCAGAATCCACCTCACAGCATGCCAGTGTTCCTTTCTGGATTATGAATATATCTACTAACCATAATAACAACGTGTAAAATATCAGGCCTAGTGTATACCATGCATACATAAGGCTCACAACAACACTTGCATACGGTATTTCAGCCATTAACCTCTGCTCCTCCACCGTTTTAGGTGACTATTCAACATTCAATTTAAATTGTCAAACTAGAGGTTGAGATACCGTCTTAGACTTGTCATCCAAACCAAAAAGCTTTAATACCTTCTTCAAATAATACTTTTGAGAAAGATAAATAGTGCCAGATTTTCTATCTCTCTCAATTTCCATCCTCAAAATCTCCCTTGCTTCACCGAGATCTTTCATCTCAAATTCACTACGCAACTGATTTTTCAACCGTTGAATCTCCACTTTATTCTTAGGCGCAATAAGCATTTCATCAAGATATAAAATTAAGTAGATAAAGGATTCATCTTTGAGTTGTTTGAAGTACACACAAGAATCATAGTTGTTGCTTGTGTACTTTTGTGTCTTCATAAACTTATTGAATCGTTTGCACCACTGCGTTGGAGACTGCTTCAAACCATACAAATATCTCTTCAAGTTACATACCTAATCTTCTTTACCCGCTACTTTAAACCCTTCAGTTTGCTTCATATAAATCGTCTCCTCCAAGTAACCGTATAAGAATGCAGTTTTCACATCGAGTTGTACAAGATCGAGATCAAACTGCGCCACCAAAGCAAGTAAAATTCTAATCGAAGTATTCTTTACCACTGGAGAAAACACTTCACTATAGTCAATCCCTTCCTTTTGTGTGTATCCCTTAGACACTAACCTTTCTTTGAATCTTACTTTGCTTGTAATTGGAGATCCTTCCTTCTTTGTATATACCCATTTGCACCCGATTTCCTTTTCTCCTTTAGGTAACTCCACCAGCTCCCAAGTCCCACTTTTGTCAAGAGAATCCATCTTTTTACTTATGGCTTTCTCCCACTCTACCTTTTCAACTGTCTTTACGGCTTGTTTATAAGTGGAAGGAGTTTCTTCTTCTACAATCGGTAATGCATATGCAACTATATCTGCAAACTGTTCTGGTTGGCGAGTATTTCTTCGTTCTCTTCTTTGAGAAATATTATCATAATATGTAGCTTCTTCCAGTAATTCAGGTTGTGTTTCTTCTACTTGTAATTTTAGTTATTGTGTTGAACCATCAATTGTTCCCAACTTTAAGTCTTTATCAATTATGGTTATTGGGTTGAACCAGTTTGTTCGGCTTAGGATTAGCTACTTCCTAAACACCCCAAGACCTTTCCCATAGAAACAGAAAAAACTATGCGGAATTTAAACAAGAACACAAAGAATTATAGTGGTTCGGCGATATGCCTACTCCACTGCAGCAAAATAAACTTTTTATTGAAAACTCAGAGAATAGACAATTTGTTTCTTTCACATTCTCTCAATTCGGACTCAGATAAATAAACAAAGGGTTACACCCCTATTTATAGGCCTATAAATAATCTAGAATCGCACTAGAAACAGAAGTCCTAAATAAAGAACTAATTCCTAATAGAACTTAGAAATCAGATTCCTAAAATAACTTGAGGAGGTGCAAACTGATTTATAGAAATTAGTTTGGGGTTTCCTAAATCGAGCCAATATCTAACACTTATACCACAAATGTCACTGTAATACAGTGGTAAAGTAAAGTTGTTAGGTGATGATACCAACGAGCTGAGTTTGAGTTCGAAACTCCTCCCACCAGGGTAGGTCCTTGTCGTGATTTTTCTTTCTTTACCTAGCTAACTTGGCTTGTCAAAAAGGTTTAAATTTAAGGGAAAACTAGGCTCAGATAAAAAAAAATCTTATTTATAAGTCCAAAATATTTTCTAATTATTGTCAGATCTATAATTATTTGAAGTTATTGTACCCTTAATATTTTCTACTTGTATAACAATGAAATCTCGGATTTTCTCTCTCTTTGGTAAGGTGTCTGCATAACTCGTTACGCATCCTATTTTTTTAGGGATATAGTTGGAAAGCAAACTAGAATATAACGTATCTAATAAGTCGTACCTTGAAATTTTACAAATTTTATCTCGTTGGAAAACTTTTAAAGAGATTTACACAAAGAATATTGGTACGATACCAATAGACCATGACGATCCTAGATGACAAAGAATGGTTTTTCCTAGATGTGTTTGTATGCTAGGGTCACATCGGTTCATAACTAGGACCATGATGACTTTATTCTGCTATTATATGGGTGAGTATGAGACTTCATGGTCGATACCAATAAACCATGATGATCCTAGATGACAATGAATGGTTTTTCCTGGATGTGTTTGTATGTAGGGGTCGCATCGATCCAAAACATAGACCATGAAGACAATTATCTACGATTATTTGGGTGAGTATGAGTCGTCTTGGTCGATACTAATAGACCATGACGACTCTTATCTTTAATAACTTGAACAAGCTTTTCAGACTTCGAGTAGTTAAACTGCTAAATTTTACCATGACGACTCTATCTTTGGGAAATATTCAACTTTCTTATCAGAGTTGGATTCATCAACCTGCAATGATTTAAGGCATAAATACTATGACGACACCAACAATTCTTTAAGGCATAAACTACTTCAAACTTGGCCAAATAAAAATGTTTCAATAAATCGTTCACATCCAAACCAATCCACTACCACACCTACTATATCAAATTAAGTTGTACCTAACAAACGTAAAGAAACATGAGTTCAAGTAAGGTAAAATAAAATTGTACTTAACAAAAGTAAGAAATATACGTTCAACTCTATTGCGATGTCTTAAGAACAACATCGCCTCAACCACGACCACGACCTCGGTGACTTCCTTGACTAGCTGATATCTGGCCTCGATTTGGAGGAGGTCCTCGACTTCCATGACCTCATCCAGCAAATTCACCTAGTTTATTATCGCCTTGGACTGCTTAGTCTTGGGTATCAAAACCTTATTGGACTTGGGTAGGCGGTTTCTGAGACCTATTTCTTGCAAGACTTAAATCAGCATACATTTTTCCCGCAGCGGGGTTTTCAATGTGTGTCAAGTAGTCAACGTACCGACCTTGGACGTCAGGCGTTAATGCCTCTCTCTTTCCCCTCGAGCAACATAGTCCCTTGATCATAATCTATACTCGATCCCTTTATTCACATTAAAGTTGCAATCGAGGTTAACATACTTATAAGTGTAGAAAATACTTTAACAAAAAGAGAATAAGAAAAGAAAAAAATTCTTACAACGAGCTTTAGAATGCTAGAGTCACTTCTGATGTCGAGTGTAGAAGAAGAAGTTTTGTTGACTTTCCGCCCGCGAGGATCTATCTGAATGACACGGCCATGTGAGAACTTTTGGTACCATTCCAGATAACCATCATTTACCTCGTAACCTTCATTAACATGCTCCCAAAGAGAGATGTCTACCTTTCTATCATGCATATTATCCCAATGACTAGTCTCCGGTAGAGGTTCGTAAACCACCTCAATGCTAGAAGCATCATAATTGCATTCATCAAGCTTGAGTCGGAATTTTGGTACATAATCTTCATCACAATATGGATCTTGAATATACCCAAGTTGGGGCATTACTCTCAGATTATACATTGAGAATCCGTCAGGGTGAAACAAATGGCCATTGTAAAAAGAAACATCTTACATTCTATTAAGTCTATCTCCCATATACGGATCAAAGACTACATCTTTGGTTGTCATGTTGTCCAATTTTTCCCTCATGGATGAGAACATGGACTTATGATACTTACCCCCCAGTGAACGTGTATTTCGTCCCTCTTGGTTGAGCATTGGTCCATGCCTCGTTCACTTTGACGTCCTTGTTCTCTTTGAACAATGAAGGAAAATGGTCATAAATCCAAACTTATACAATCATCAAAACAATCAAACAAGTATTAACCATCCAACAAACAAATAAAAAAAATAATAATAATTCATCCAACAAACAAATATGATTTCAGTTACCTGGAGTAGACTTGTATTCCCGTTGTTTTGAGATGTTCAGTCCTTAAATGCTTTAGTTAGCTCCTCATTCACGTGTGTTACGATGCCAGTCCCCCACGAGTATTTACTCACATCTTCCAAAGGATGCAAGAGATGGAGATAGTTGGCGCTTACCCTATTTTTTGCGTTGTTGGGAAACACCACAGACCTAACACGTACAAAAGATAAGCGGCCGCCGCAGCACAAACTTCAACCTCAAAGAGGAGACCGTTGTCTCTTTCTTTTCTTAGGATCCCAAAATTTGTCTGCCTTAACTCTACAAGATTGAACTTTATTCCGGTACTTTAGTCTCATGACTAACATTGACTTCGTCATGTCTTCATCCAAACCAAATAACTCCTTGTCCAATTCATAAATTTTAGGCCAAAGAAGTTTGTTCTTGGAGTTGTCTCCAGTGGATTTTCCTTCGACTTGGAGGCCTAAAATCTTTTCTACATCATGGAGAGTTAAAGCCATCTCTCCAAACAGGAATGCAGTACTCCATTTTTTACATAGGAATACTAGCGTCTGAAAAGACGGGTGATATTCGTATGATCCTACAAAATAGAGGCAAGATAGGGAAAAATAAACAAAATCAGAAACAAATTAACAACAACAAGTTAATTAAAAAGCAAAGTTGAGATTGTTACGATGGTCTCATGGATGTTATGAGCCCACGAGCCGGGATATGAAAATAAAACTTCACCTCCATCCAAGGGTAAGTCTCTATATTTTCCATTGCGTTGAGCCACATTGGTCAAGTGGGGGCCGGAACATGCCTTGCAGCTGGGGCCTTTGGCTTGCCCTTGTCCTTCTCTTGTACATCTTGCTCTTCTTGCAGCTCTTCCTTATCACCATCATGATCACCACCATCATCACTGATAGACACATTTTAGTGTCTAAATTGCACCTTTGTTTCTATTAAGTTAGTATTCGATTTTGTAAATATTACGTGTTTTTATGCTTTTGTAGGTACATTAGAAGAATAAAGATTTGTGGAAAAATTGGCTCAAAAAGTGATAAAGGCACCCAAGGACAAGTGTTATTGGCACCCCAAGAATGGATAAGGGACACCCTAGGATCGGCCGAGTCAACCCAGCGAGCCAGCGAGTCAACTCAGCCGAGTCGCCGATCCAACTCATCGGGATCTCCTGTTTCAAACAGGAAAAGAAATTGAAGTTGTTTTCATAGA
>JAJJMC010032380.1:627432-653245 GCA_023531435.1 Papaver californicum
ATAGAGTGCACAGCACTTTCTCTTCTTTAACACCCGTGTTCCCGCCAATATTTTGAATTTGAAATGAAAGGGGTGCCCCCAATCCAAAGTGTGGGTGCCTTAATCAATTTTCCCGGGTGCCTTTAACACTTTTTGAGCCGATTTTTCCACAAATATTTATTCTTCTAATGTACCTACAAAAGCATAAAAACACGTAATATTTACAAAATCGAATACTAACTTAATAGAAACTAAGGTACAATTTAGACACTAAAATGTGTCTATCAAATACCCCCAAACTTACTATTTTGCTAGTCCTCGAGCAAACTACTCTAAAAATAAAGTAAAAATCCTAACTCACTTTCGCAGGAATCGCGACTACATTTAGCATATGCAGTAAGCCATTAAACCCCTAGGTGTCCCTAGTGGACGAGTTTTTTCTCGTGAGGGTTTACAAGAGGTTTACCCACAAAACCTGGATCTAGATCTTAGCAACACGTGAACGATTAAGGGTAGACACTACACAAGCTAGTTAGTTGGCTACTTAGATAATCGGCTATAGGGACCATTACCCTTTATGAATCCAATCACTGTACACGAGTGTTAACTCAAGCATACTAAAATTCATATCTAAGACAACAGAGTTCTACTCAGACAGTTATCTAACCACCCATCACATGAAAAGACTTAGAAGATGAAAGTAGACTGTAGAAGGTCGCAAATGTTGACTGAGGCGAACGATGTGTCCCATATCTGTCTGAAGGTCAGTACCAAGATGAAACCTAGTGTGTCGAGATACTCCCCATTTATTTTCAACGGTTACTATTAACTAAAATATTTACAAGTTCCCATGGATCCTGCGTTCCACGCTTGCTTAGGCGACGGAGACAGGGGGAACTTTAAAATACCAAATACTATTTTTTCTCAATTTTTTTTTTTTTTTGACACCTTATACATGTGTGTTCCCATGGATCCTGCATTCCACGCTTGCTTAGGCGACGGAGACAGGGGGACCACACACATAACTCTAAAACACTAACGTATTATTCATGTGGGGCATGATCTCAATACACTAAATGTCATTCCAGTGCTAATTAACATGTCGATACTAGGACCCACCAATACTCTCAGAGAAACACGAAATTACGAATAATAAAACAGAACGTGATGTGGTGGTGACAACTATCATGTTATTTCTAACACCTGAACTCTGTCTCCTTTATGAATAGACCATTTAGCTGGGCACACCAATCCTTATAGCAAAATGGCTAAGTTTCCATCTACCTAGAGTGGTTAGTGTCACCCTGAATTGTTCACATGCTTCTAAATTCCAAATCTTATTAATCTTAAAAAGTCTCCCAATACCCCCAAACTTAAATTAAACAGTGTCCTCAATGTTTCTAAGTAAAGAACAATACCAAAAGAGTAAAAGTAAGGGAGTCAGAAAGATAGTACCTGAATGCCTGAGCATGGGTTACCTCCCAAGAAGTGCTAAGTTTAAAGTCTTCAGCCAGACTAGAAAAGAATTAGTCACCCCTTAAATCATATAGCAATAATCGGAACAACTGTGGGTCATCTGAATCAAATAGTGTGCCCCACGGTAGAAGTAAACTGCAGCAAGCTAAGAGGATAAACGATCTGAGTACACCTTGATCCCTATCTAGGTAAACCACATCGACCAGAGGATGGGTTTCTGGCAACTGAGGATCGATAAATCTAGTTAGAGGATGATCTCGTAAAATTGCAGCGGTGCCTATGTCAGGTCCCAAGCTAGGGACCTTCTTAAGAGTTAATGGTATAGCACATGGAGAATGATAGTCACCCCCAAACTTAGAGTTTTCAGTGTCTCTAGATAGACTAATAACAATTTCCCTCATTTCCGGATCGTTAGATTCTCGAAAATAGTCAACTGCTTCTTCTAAATTACAATCCGGTGGTGCAAAGCCTAACAAAGTACGCACCTCATCAATAACCCTATCATTATCGCCATTAAATCTGTAGTTGGTTAGGCATTTTTCTAATGGATCTTCTAATGGGTTGGGCCTAAGCTCCATCTCACTAGACGGTTGGGATTCCTCTTCTGATGGGCCTAACTTACTACTTATCAGGGTATCTGGTGGGTCATGCTTAAAGTCCAACTCATGAAAATCTAATCCAAAGTGGGCTCGATATTTCTCTAATGGGTCTTCTATCAAAGTGTTTGGTAATGTCTCCTGAACTAGTGTCTCTATCATGTTGACAGTTTCTAAGCTGGGGTCCTTCCTAGTAGGTGCTAACAACCTTGGATAAGGGGCTCTGGGCATAAAATCAGTGGCCCGAGGGGTTTCCTCAGGCTAATCAGAGACTTTATCAGTCTCTTCGGCTATTGGGTCAGGGTGAACTACAGTATGTCCACTATCAGGCCCAGTTACCCCGTTGTCCACCAATTTACCATTCCTGAGGGTCGTGACTGCATTCACGTGACTTGATGATTTTTCACCCGTCGCCATTTCATTGACGCCTCTTGGATTGGGTTGGGGCTCTAAACTACTAGTTTGATTCATTTCGACCAGTTCTAGCCTTCTAGATAAGGATTCTAATGGGTTCGGATTTCTATTGCTCTCCCACTGCTGGGTTTTCTCGGCGATGTCACTCAGAAATTGCATCGCCTCAGCAGAAGTCTTACTGTCGGATTCTCCGATCGACAAGGACTCAACCAAGGTTACAGTTGCATAATCCAAACCCTCATAGAGAATCTGAACTAGACTTAACTCATCTAAACCGTGGTCTGGGCATTGGGACACTAAGTCGTTGAACCTTTCTACATAAACATACAAAGACTCTCCCTCTTGTTGAGAAAACGTGAAAATTTTCTGCCTAATTGAGGATATTCTGTTCTTAGGGAAGAATTTCTGAATAAAAGATGAAGTAAGTTGGGCATAGGTCTCAATCGACTGAGGGGCCAAGCTATACCACCATGACTTGGCTCTATCTCTTAGTGAAAAGGGAAATAGTCTAAGTTTAATAGACTCGTCATTCAAGTCTCTAACCCTGATTGTGCTACATATTTCCTCGAACTCCCTAACATGAAAATAGGGATTCTCGTTCTCTTTTCCTAAGAATAATGGAAGCATCTGGATGATTTTGGGTTTCAGTTCGTAGCTCGCTTCAGTAGCGGCTAACTTGATGCAAGATGGACGTAAGGTCCTGGTTGGATTCCACAAATCCTTCAGAGTTGTCATTGCTGACACGGTCTATCCCAAGTTCGCCTTAAGGGCGTTCTTGGCATGCAAAAACCCTAACAAGAAATTTATCAACCACAATCGTGCCCTGACTCAACCAAATCAAACCTTAATCTAGCAAACAACAAGCATGATGGTTCCACTTAGATTGTTTCTAGACCAGCTTCTATTCTTTCAGAAGGCAACTGGTTACAATTTTAGCGAATCTCTCTGAGCGATCCGAGTTAAATCAAGTTGAAGAGAAACAGGAGAAGCTCAATGGAGCTTTGATACCCCTGTCTCTTTGGCAACGCTTCCCTGGGTTACAGGGCGGCTCTAATCAACTTTAATCTAATCTTCCTGCTTTTTGAGTTAGGCTAATAAGGTAACCAATACAGTCCTTCCGACCGATTTTCCTATAAGCTCGTTACCCTATCGGTCTCTTTCTAGTCAAGATTTTAGGCTTAGGTTCGCGTAGGTTTCGTTTTCCTAATGCGGGCAAGAAGGAGACGGTGATGAAATCCGAAACCTTATCTTGTATGGCCATGCCTTGCCCTTTACTATGGAGAAATTAAGTTCCGTATTCAGTTCTCAACATATATGCATACAAAGGCGTCCAGAAAACCCACTGACAGGAGATTCGTGGGTTGGTCGAAATTTACCTCCCGTTCTAGACGGGCGAAGAACCGTTGAAGTCGACTCGGGCCACTAATATCCTTTTTAATAGTGTGCGAACCTGAGGGGCCGAGACAATATCGTAATTGTCGTCCGTCCCTGCACACAGTTTGATATTTAAAATTACCCTTCCGTAGGGTTTAAACATAATAAAAAGTCCAAAGTCCAAAAATAATGTCCAAAAGTGTCCGAAAATAAAAGAACAATTACAAAAATAATTAAAACCCTAATACAATTTTCTAAATTAATTAAAACTAATTAAAATAAACTAAAAATCTAATTAAGAAAAATAAAATAAAATCTTCGATCTTCTTTTTCGTTCTTTAAGCTTTTCCCTTTTTTAATTCCAAGTCTTTAGCTTTAATTCCAAAACTTGGGCGTAATCTCTTTTCGATCCAAAATCGAACCTGTAGTAAAAAGGAAAAATACCAAAAGAAACGTAAAATAGAACAAAGTAAAATAATAAAACTAAAAATAAAAACCTAAAAATAAATCTAAAACCCTAAACCTAAAAACAAGTCCCCGTCGGCGGCGCCAAAAATTGATGTGATTTTATATAGTGGTAAAAAGAGGTTCGATTCTCGAACTTGTAAAGGTAATGATTTTAGAAAATAATGATTTAAATTGATTCTAGAAAATTCCAGGAGTAAGAAAAAGACTAAATAACCTAAGGATGATTTTTAAATAATTTTAAAAGGACCAGGAATCAGGAATCAGGTAAATCTAACAACCTATGTGATTAATCAGATAATTCTTTTTAAATTAATTGAAGCACAAATAATTGCCAAAATTGGTTTTGTTATGCTAACAAACAGAGGTAAATCACAAGCATGGACTATCAAAATTAATTAACCAAGCATAATCCATCAAGCAAAAGCACAACTGTTGAAAGAAAACCGTTTTCACTATTTAAAACTATGCAATTCTAATAACAAAAGAATTATAAATAATTATTAGAAAATAATTAAATCACACAAAATTGAGAATTTATCTTATCCATCATCCCAGTAAATAAACTTAGCTCATGGTGGAGAAAACTTGCTCAAAATACTCTTTCATTGCTCAAAAAGTGCTTACAATGGTGAAATAGGTGTAAAACAGCTGAATAGATACGCTTATAAGCGTTACAGGTGAAGGTTCAGCCGTTACACAGAGGAAATAAGCAACAGGAAAGAAGAAGGAAAACGAAACAGGAACAGCAACGTTTGTAAAGGTTGCTGAGTCTTCTTCTCCGTCAACAGACAAGGAAGAACAGTCGACGGCCGGAACGCTGTCAATTCCGGCAATGAGTTTAGAGCTTCTCCAAGCTTCCCCACCACTTTTTAATCAATTCTCTTGGTATATATAGGTTGTACAAACCCTAGGGAGTCTTCCAAACCCAATCAAACACGTTAAAATCTATCCAAATCTTCACAAATCCGATTCCAAGCCGGAATCCATTTTTCCGTCCAAATTCATGATTGTGCAATATTCTCCGGCGTAAATCACTCTAACTTGATGTGTTTGAGTTGGTCTTGGACTCTTGTAGCTTTTGGAACAAATTGGAACTCAAAACAACTCACAAATTACGTGAATAGAGTGCACAGCACTTTCTCTTCTTTAACACCCGTGTTCCCGCCATATTTTGAATTTGAAATGAAAGGGGTGCCCCCAATCCAAAGTGTGGGTGCCTTATTCAATTTTCCCGGGTGCCTTTAACACTTTTTGAACCGATTTTTCCACAAATCTTTATTCTTCTAATGTACCTACAAAAGCATAAAAACACGTAATATTTGCAAAATCGAATACTAACTTAATAGAAACTAAGGTACAATTTAGACACTAAAATGTGTCTATCACCGATCTACTACTACTTGTATAACCTTGTCTTACATTAAACTATACGTTTAAGAAATCATAAATTAAAGTTAAAATGCTTCATACAAGAATCTAAATCAGCAACCCCTAATCGAAGTTAAAGATGCTTCATACAAGAATCATAGAAAAATTCTTGAAAGGTAAGAAGAAGAATCTTACCTTGAAAGAACTTTGATCAGGGTTTGATAAATTATATAAGACAGGCCTAATAAAACACCATAACACGAAATGTCATCAAAAACCCTCAGATTAACAAAACTGCATCTTATTCACTGGATGTAAAAGTCAAGAACACAAGTTCATGGTATCAAGTTTTTTTGCTTCAAGCTCAATCAAAGTTCAAAATAAATTAAAAAACAGAGAAAAACCAATCAATAATATTCTAATTCCACTGGATTCTCATCGATTAGCACCTACCCATTTCATATCTATTTATGAATTAAAGATTAGACACAAGTTAGGAAGAAATCCCCAATTTTGTTCAAACCCTAGTTTGGAAATTCACAATATCCAACTGTTAATCATGAGTTCATGACGGTTTCTAGCAGATTCTTTCTCGATTTCAAGGAACCACATCGTCAATTCAGTGAAGTAGCCTTAAATCAACTCGAAACTAAAATCAAAGAAAAACTCTTACCTCTTCACGCTAGGAAGCTAATGATCGATAATCAATTGATTTCTGGTACTAAAATCTAAGATTTTATTCATATATTTGAGGACTAGCAAGAGTTGCAACGAGAGGATGAGAATCAGTTAAAGAAGACACAGCGATAAGAAACCCAGCAAACTTTTAGAATTATTCAGTTTGAGTTTGAAAGGGTGAATTTGGAATTTCATACCTTGTATTGACATATGTGGCTTGGGAATTCATTAACTCGTCAGCTATTTCCCACGTGTAAAGAGATTTTACGGAGGGTTTGGATAAAACCCTAACGTTAAGGTTGTATATGCAACTTGGAAAAAAATGGGGGAATCAATGTAAACCATGTACTAAAGTGGGGTTATTTAAGCATAATTCCCAAAAATAAACTTACAAAAATCTTTCAATTATAAAGAATAAATCTTACAATTACAATATCAAGAGTACAATTATTTGGTCATCGCCAACACAATAAATAAATCAAATGAAAAAAATAAAATATCTATTTTTTGTTTTCAGAGCGCTCAAGAAAAATCAAATGAAAAAAAAAACACAATTATTTGTTATCGTCAATACAATTATAAACCAAAACAAGAAAACGATAAAAATCTATTTGTCGTTCTGTAGATGGTGAGTTTTTGACAAGGGTTAAAATTGTAAAATCACCATTCTTCCTAGTTGCATGAATATAGAAATATCCGCACATACTCTTGTGCATACTTCTGACTTCACCTCAAAACATAAAATATTGTATTTCTCCTTATATTCCGTAAGCGAATTGAGGATACAGTCTCTACAAAAAGCTACAGGCATTCCATGCTAACAATGTAGTCTATAACCTCTACATAATAAGTCCCAAGCTCCTAGATGGGTTTCCCACTAGTTTAGAGCAAACTTGAGCCTTCTCTAAACAACTACAAACATTTTAAACTGGCCTCGTAGCCTCCTCAATACTCACAACATTCATGCCATATCGAACTAGTCTCAAGTCGCATAAAATTCCACGACTTAATTCCTTGAACTTGTCTCGAGTGTGCATCGATGTTCTGCAAATTCGGGAATATCTAATGCATAAATCCCTAAAACAACACTTTAGCTTAACGCTTCGTTCTCAACAAACTCATCTCAAATTGCTCTTCCGAGCTTAAAGTATACTACTTTAGCATTGTGCTTAAATATAAGCCACAAATAATGCATCACTCCATTTGGATGTGCCACAACTAAGAAGCAATGTCATAAAAGATGCATTGAACCTCTTATTTAGGATAACCCTAGCATTGCCTCATATTAACGTCAAGATAGCACTATCCATTCGTCTTACCATCACATTGGTACTAGTTAGCCACAATAGCGCTAAAAGCGCTAACTTTCCTGGCGCTAAACCCTAGCACCTGAGAGGTGCTAACTAATCAACAATGGTCTTATCTAGTACATTTTAGCATAGTAAGGCCTTAGCCCACGTATGGTCAACTTGGCACCTCAACCTTAGCACCAAAGTGATAACTCTAATTTTAGCAACAAAAGCGATGCTCTTGTGGCTAACTCCTTTGGATAACGCCCTTGCGCTAACGGTCTTGGCTAGCGCCCTTTCGCTAACGTCCTTGGTTATCGCCCTTGTCCTAACACCCTTGGCTAGCGCCCTTGGAAAACGCCCTTGTGGCTAACCCCCCTTGCATTAGTCCCATTGTGTCCAACGCCCTTGCTGCTTGTGCTAGCGCCCTTGTGGCTTACCCCCTTGCGCTAGCGCCCTTGTGGACAACGCCCTTGCTGCTTGCGGTAGCGCCCTTGTGTTCAACGCCCTTGATGTGGCTAGATCCCTTTCTTGCGCTAACACCCTTGTTGTGGCTAACACGCTTGTTGCTTGGATAGCGCTCTTGTTGTGGCTGACGCCCCTGGCACTGGCACCCTTTCCTTAGCTCTAATGCATTTCTAGCAAAACCCAATACGCCTCTAAGGCTAATACGTCCTTAGCTATACTTGGCGACTTGGTCACAGGTATATTTGCATAAAACCTCACTGCTAACTATGCAAGTGAAGTGCTAACTTCAAATTTGCTTAGTGATAGCTTCCTAGCCCTAGTACAATTAATATTTACCAAAAGTTGTCCATGTTGGTCTTACTCCTGGGACGTTAGCACACTAACCTTTTACCTTAAGAGAGTTAGCACCTTCTTATTTGCGCTAAGTAGCTAGTGTTGGATTTGCTAGCTACTTTGCTCATAAATATGCCTTTACTCTTAATATAGGTCCTACATTGAGTCTTCTCTGAATTTCAGCAGGTTCCCTTGCACGAAGAACCCTCTATAACATTTGGCATCAAAGGCCTCTCAGACTTACAATAAGTCGTTTATAAGCTAATACTTAGCTATTAAATACGCCATGTTACTTCCAAACAAGTACATGACCACTAAAATTCCCAGACCCAATATTTATCAGTCTGGATGTTAATCAAGTGAGTCGCACAAATTACCTCACTAACTTAGCAGGTTATTTGGCTTGACTTGACTTAATCAAAACCATAGTGGTCTATAACTCCACTATTTTCACGAGATATCAAATAAAACATAGGGGGATTCTCATTGGGGTATTGGTATGGCGGTCTACAACATCGTGGGTGGTTACACAACCTCCACAAACAAACAGGTAAAAAGAAGTTGGTGGTTAAAGATTAGTTGAGAGGATGAGCAGTAGTGGTCAGATAGGTCTTCCCTACCTTTTGGGAACCGCCCCACTACAATCTCTACAATCATCACTTCTCCACCTCTTCCCAACTTCCACGACTTATGAGAATATCATTATTTCCTCTTCAAACTATAAATAGATGATTCTCATTTATCCGAAACAAGATAGAACGATACAACCACACAACCATCCTGAAGAAAACAAAACCTACAGAATTAGTGATTCCTCTACGGAGAATCCATTCTTCTTCACACAATACTGATATTTCTCAACCTTCTTTGCTGCCCTCCCCTAATACCTACCAAAATCCTTTCCATCTTTGTAACCGAAGCAGGACGTGAATGACCATTTCTTGGTTTAGGATCGTCATGTTCGATTTTGATCTCTCGAACCTACTTGAAAGTACCATTTTGCAGTACATATGTTTTTTACCCTAAAACACGTTCTTAGACGTCTTCATATACAGATGTTGTGTGCTTCTCTTAAAGAAATCAATGCTGAGTTTATTAACTTAGAACCTAGAATACTCTAGATAATAACTTAGATATAATACAATATTTCGATATTTTGCTGCTAATTTCTATGCAGAAACAAGAATTAATGTAATTTATTTACACATGCAAACAAGTGATGTATGATATGATTCCAAGGAAATCCTAATTTTATATTGTTCAACATATAACACTCGCAATATCAGGCTGATTTGTAGCATTTCAGTATATAGAACCCCCCGTTCTTAAAGTTTGTCACCAAAAAACACCACCTTAGAAATGTGCTAACGACTGGTATAAGCATGCTCCTCCATCATCGGGTAACCCATAAATAAGATCATTAATGACGTAAGGTAGCATCAATGTAGACTTTGACAAGTATTCCCCTTATGTCTTCCTTAATTTCTTTACATCTTTGGATTTATTCCCTTGTTGTTTTTCACTCCCTCGTTGTTCTTCTTTGTCTCTCCTTCTTCTTCATCCCTCTCTTTTAATTCGTCATTACTTACTTTTTTTATCAACTTCTTATGCACCTTGATCTTTATCAGTTTCTGTATCATATTCAGATGCTTCTTCAATTGGAATTTCCACTTGAGTTGGTTCATTGATGAAGACCTCTTTAGTAGAAAAATTCTTACCGTCATCCTGACGAGACCCCATACTCAGAGAAGAAGTAAGATCATGTTTGTTCTTAGATCTCTTTTCCGCTTTCTTTTTCTTTCCCCTTTTCTCTAAAAAATATGACAATATACGTTAAACAATAATCAAATTCAAACAACTTTAGGAATTTCAAGTTTGTAATCGTCTATCAAAATACATCCACATATATCGATTCCTATCAATTTAAACTTTAGAATCGATGGATAATAGTGTGCACATCAAGCGATTCTAGGCTAAAAAGCCTCTAAGTAAATTTGGCAATTTTCTCAATCACCGATTGTACCAAAAAAAATCAAATAAAACCATGTTCATTTCCTTCAAACCAGAATCGGTCCATATGAATGGCCATATCGGTCGATTATGTGTTGATGTTCTACAACCACAAAGAATGTGGGCATGAACATAGACCGATTATTATACAAATCCGTCAATGTGAACATGAACATCCACCAATTCTGGTAAACAAGGAAAACCTAGATTTTAAACTTTTTTAATTTTTGAGTGTATGCATGTTGATAAAACCTAATTAATAGGAATGGGTGATAGAAAAGTACCTAATTCGATCCATTTGTTCTGCTTGTATTGTGCTTAGAGCTTCTTCGTCTTTCGTAACCGTTTTTTTCTTTGATTGTTTTGAATCGTTATCGTAATCCTGGATCACTTCCACTAGGTTGAGTACTTCCACTAGAAAGCTTTACTCGTTTTGTCACCATCTTTTTTGTGTGTACCATAATATTCTGGCACCAAATATTGGCTAAGTGTAGCATTATAATATGCCACGTCAGCATCCCTGCCACGTTATCTATCACGTCAGCTGGTGTACCATAGAATAACCGCAGTAGGACAGAGAGGTCGTTCGGCCGCAGCCATACCAGTGACCGGCGCCATGACCGACGGCCGTGACCGTCGGAAGGAGAAATTATCTTTTGAATGCAGCCAGACTGGTGACTGGGAGCCACGACCAGCGGCCATGACCGAAGGCTGGAGAAATTTTCTTCTGGCTGCAGCCAGACTGGTGATCAGCGTCCAAGCCTGGTCGGCCAGCAAATCGAGCTGAGTTGTTGGCAAAACCGCGATCCAAGCTCATTAGGGATGGATTTTTCTACCCAACTCTGGTGTTCTTTGGATGTTTACACCCCTCTGTTTGGGCTTGGTCGTCCACGCCTCTACTTGGGCTTGGCCATTTGCACCATTGACCTTATACTACAACCCTAGAAAAAAATCCTAGAAGTTTCTGGAATACTTGTTATCCAAGGCATACATAGGAAGGTTCTGGAACATTCCATATGACTTGCAGGATGAGTCATCACGAGTCATGACTTATCTCGAAATTAGGATTGATCCCCAAGACAGAAACATATAAATAGAGGGAACTGAAACCCTAAAAGGTACGCAATCTTTTTTACACAATCTCCTGTGAAAAACTCTGGCTAACTTAGGCATCTAAGGGGTTTTTGCAGGTATACCCTCCCCCCCCCCCCCCTTCCAAACTCTGTCTGCGTGGATAAAAAGGTTGCAAAGATCATCAACTTAAACACAATTAACATCTACGTGGGTGTTTGGGTAAGATATATTTTTCCACAAACATCTAGGCGCTGACTAAGGGGAGGCAAAAAAAGAGATCGTGTTTTCTCTTAACTGAAGTATGGTGAGCATCATACAAACCGCTCGAATGGTAGTTTCTGATGGCAACCCTTGTCACCGAGGGAGAGATAAAATCAATGAACGAGCAAATCCATTAACAATTAATGAAGAAGAGGTTCTATCACCACCAGCAGTGAATACTGAAAAATTACGTGATCACGTTCGTAATGGAACCCATGTTTCAGATACTCGAAGAGATAGAAAACAACAAATGCTTGAGGATCTTGAAAGAGTCGATGAATCCATTCCAGACAAGGAAAAGTTGCATGATCAACGAGATAGATGAACAACAAATCCTAGATCAGATTCAGAAATATTACGTGACCAGTTGTATGAGATGAAGAAGGAGCACGATCATCTGAGATTGGAACTTGAAAATCAGTTTCCTTCAAGGCCTTTTAATCCTTACAGTCAAGATCGATTGACGAACGTTGAACGGAACCAGCATGCTCAATCGGTTTGGAAACACCTTAGAAATCCGATTAACTCACAAGGCGCTAACCAACGCAGGGATGTGATCGACCTGGACAAGCCATAGGAAGTTCCATTAACAACCAATCCAGTCATCACCGGAGATCTTCCTAGACGAAGGAACACTCGAGTTCGACCAGCAAACGCTCTAACAAGGCCAGAAACAACTCAACAGAGTACGCCCAGGATCATTACCGAATCAAAGCGCCAAAGTAATGAATTAAAACCAGTTGGAGATCGATATGACGAGGGTGAACCCTCACGTGATTACTATATTCGTTCGGAACATAACAGGATCGGGAGCGAGACTCTAGAACCTAAGAAAAGACGACCCATGTCTAGAGTGGAGGCCATGAATATGAGAGTGCTAGACAATAAGAGGACTCAGATGACGACGATATTAGTACAATAAAAAATACCCATCTCCGTAGAATGATCAAAAGAGTGCTAACTAAAAAGAATTCGAGAGATGATAGGATGAACAGACTTCACCGAGCCGTTGGAGCACCTTTTAAGGATAATATCTAAGAGTTTCAACCACCAAGAAATTTTCAAGTACCAAAGCTGCCAAAGTTTGATGAGAAAGTAGACGATCCAGATCAACACATCCTACATTATGAAATTGCAATGACTCTCTGGGAGTACAGTGATGAACTAATGTGTAAGATGTTCCTGCAATTGTTGATGGGCGGAGAAATAAGATGGTTCAACCATCTTCGGTCACAGTCAAAAAAAATTGTTTGCAAGCACAATCGTCGTGATCGAAAGGGATCTCATTCACTTTTTCTCTTGAAAGTTGAAAAGGGGGAAGCATCAGGCATTTCACTCAACGCTTCAAGCAGGAGTTTAACGAGATCGTGATGCTAACGATCAGTTTCTTATCGAGGCTTACAAACAGGCATACCCGTATGGTCGAGCAAGTATTCACACTCTCTAGTTCGTAGACCAGCCAAAACTTTAGAAGAGTTGTATGACCGAGCAGAAGAATATGCTTGGGTCGATAAAGATTCTAAGGCACGAGAGTCTAGAGAGACAGACAGAACATCCCATCATTCACATGATAGAACTAAAGATAAGCCAAAGAACTGTTCGAATGAACATCGAAACGATCGAAGCAAAGCTCGAGAAAAAAATCACGGTGAAAGGGGAAAAGCTTGGAAACAACAACATACAAATCTAACACCCTCGAACATTGGATAACTAAGTTATACGATAAGTAAAGAGTTGACGCCCCCTCGGTCATTAGCAGAAGACACACGTAAAAAACGAAACAAGAACAAGTATTGTAATTTCCATAAAGACATTGGTCATACGACTGAAAATTGTCGATCTTTATAGTACGAGGTCCAGAAGATGATAGATGCTGGCTGCAGGAATACATCAAAAAGGATCAAGGTAAAGGCTCGGGACATATATAGCAGAACATAACACATGTGATTAATTTCAGCCATGCCAAGATCCACTCGATGTCAAGACGAGGAGATGAAACCAGTAAGAAACTAAGGCAAGTAAAACAATAGTACGTGGAAAATCATATTGATTTTTCCAGTGGGCAAGGAGCGAAAACGTTGGAGTTTGGCAGAAAAACGATCGAGTTCACTGACAAAGATATGAAAGGTGTATATTGTCCCCATAATAACGCTATTGTTATAACCATTTGGATTGGTATGTTCTGTGTCCACCGTGTTTTGGTAGATACCGGAAGCTCTGTGAGTGTTATATTTTCAGAATCATATTCCTTTATGAGCCTCTCCCATGATTTGATCGAGGAGGATGAAAATCCTATTATTGGCTTTAGTGGCGAAGTTACAAAGAAATAAGAAAACTGAAATTGGTTGTCACTGTTGGTAACAAGTCTGTTCTTGGAAATTTCTTTTTACTGGACTATCGAGCTCCTTATAATGCGATTGTGGGATGAGACTGGTTACATGTTGTAGGAGCAGTCACATTCTCATATCAACAGTGCTTAAAGTTTGTTACACCTGAAGGTGTCGTAAAGGTGAGAAGTGACCAGATGGCATCCCATAAATATCATGAGAACGCAATAGACAAATACCGAAAATCGGAAGTGAGCGGGAACCATATCATGCGGATCAAGAAGAAATAACAATTACAGAATCCTCTTTCACTTGAATCATATATGGGGGAGGATTTGTTAGACCACCCAACAGTCAAAAAACTTTTTGAGGTCAGATTGGGAGCGAGAAACACAAAGCCACGTTTGTAGGGGCTGATTTACCCGCGTATGAACTTGATGGTTTGCTTAAACTTTAAGAGCCAATGCTGATGTTTATGTGTGGAGTTTTGCTAAGATGCCATGGATAGATCTGGATATAGCGTGTCACATGCTAAACATTAACGAGAAGTTCCACCTTGTTCGTCAAAAAATTCGAAACATGGCGTAGAGCAAAAAAGACAGAGTAGCACAAGAAGCGGGAAGCTTTTGGAGGTAAGTTTTATTCGACCGGTCCAGTATCCACGCTGGCTGTCTAACATCGTATCCATTCCGAAAAAGAATGGGAAAATACGCGTTTGCATCGAACTTACTGATCTGAATAAAGCATGCCCGAGTGATCCATACCCACTTCCGCGAATAAACGATCCGGTGGATGCAATTCCGGATACAGGAGACTGTCATTCATGGAGGTTTACTTCGAATACAATCATATACCTTTCAACAATGAAAATCAAGCGCATATTGCCTTTGTTACTGACACAGGAGTTTATTGTTATACTGTAATGCCGTTCGGGTTGAAGAACGCATGAGCGACCTACCAACACTTGGTAGACGACATGTTCAAATATTTGATTGGTAAAACGATGGAGGTGTATAATGATGATATGGTGGTGAAGTCTGAACAATAGGAGTCTCACTTGCTTGATTTTCAGAAGACGTTAGACATTTTTTAGAGATATCGGATGAAACTCAATCGAGGAAAATACTCGTTCAGGTTATCCCAGGAAAGTTCCTTGGATACTTGATGACCCATAGAGGAATCGAGGCGAATATGGAAAAAATTAGATTTATTAGGATATGCCATCCCCAAATACTAGGAAGGGGGTCCAAAAGTTAGCATGACGGTTAGCAGCTTTAAACCTATTCATTTCACGTTCCTCTGATCGATACAAGCAATTTTTCGATATTCCGGAAAAGGCAGTAAACTTTGGGTGGACAGACGATTGCGGAGAGGCTTTCGATAAAATCAAGTATTATTTGTCTACTCCCCCAATTGTGGTGAGTCCGAAAACTGAGCAACAAGTCAGAGTATATTTGGAAGCGACTGAAAGTGCTGTAAGCATAATGTTATTCGTAACCTATCCACAGGAAAAGCATGTTTACTTCGTTAGTAAATACATGCTCTAGCTACATTGTCAGCAGATTTTCCTATGGACGACATAGACACAGTTATTGATGAAGAGAAATAATTGAGGAAACCCGATGATTCAACCACTAATCTGAAAGGGGGCGAGACTGTGAAAGAGGTCGATATGTCCAAACCACAATGGACTGTTTTTACCGATGAATCCTTAAATTTTAGCGGAGCTGGTGTTGGATGTATTATCCTTACTCTCGGAGGATCAAAGGTCCAAAAAGTTACCAAGCTGGGTTTCCACACATCAAAAATGAAGCTGAACATGAAGCAGCAATTGTTGGTTTGAAAGCCGTCAAGCTATTGGGAGTGAATAATGTAAAGTTGATAACTGACTCTATGTTGGTAATGAATCAGTGTCTAGGCTCCTACAGGGACAAAGATTAAAGAATTATCTCATATCTAGACTACATAGAGAATTTGGTAGGCAGTTTCAACAAATTATCAATCGAGCAAAGACCAAGGCTAGAGAACAGGCATGTTAACGCTCTGGCGTATCTTTCTTCCGAAGTTGACACAAAAGTTACTCACTTTGTCTTAGTATATTTTCAGGAGTTACCTAGCATCTCCGAGAGTCAATTTATTCTAACTCTCAAACAAGCTAATGGGGGCAGGATGGTAACTACACCGGCACCAGAAGCTACTGACAACATACACAACATTGACATTGACATTCAAACAATGGATGATTCAAGCAATACTTCAAATAGCTACCCAGACTGGCGTTAAACCTATGTTTGATACTTGACAACCAGTGAACTCCCAGATGATAAGTATCTCGCTTCAATGGTTACTAAAAATGCATGGAGATACTCAATGATCGAATGAGATTTATCCCACAATCCAGTGTCTTTGGAGCCGTTTCTACGATGTTTATCCGCCAAGGAAGAACAGACGATATTGGTAGAGGCTCATGAAGGAATATGGGGAAACCACGCTGGTGGGCGCAGTGTCGCGCATAGAGTGCTTATCCAAGGATACTTCTGGACGTATATGCAAAACGAAGCAAAGAAGTACGCAAAGAAATGCGTGGCTTTCCAAGAGCATGGTCCAATTCCGAAGATACCCGCCAACCAATTGCATCATGCCTTGAGTCCCAGGCCATTCGTTAAGTGGGGACTAGATGTCGTCGGACCGCTTCCCCGAGCTCCAGGAGAGGTAAGGTTTGTAATGTCCATCACTGGCTACTTTACCAAATGGGTTGAAGCAGTAGCATTAGTGCATGTGGATTGACACGATGCACGGAGATTCCTTTGGGAAAAAATTATTTACAGATTTGGTATCCCGTATGAGTTGGTGGCACATAACGGGAAGCAGTCCGATTCCAGATTGATTGGTCGATTGTCAGCCAAGAAAAATTATTCTCAATTTCTTTACTTCACAAGTATAGATTAGAGTATAATAATAAGAACTAGTACGTTCCATAGGGAGATATGGGTTGTCAAGTTATTTTGACTACTTATATAAACTGGGGGGGTTTTAGTTGTGATTATAACTAAGTTCTACTAACATAAATAGATTAAAATGATTATCAGAGATAAAAAGCATTGATTCGAGGTTCCATCTTCCGTCTTCCAACATGTTATCAACTGAACCATACTCAACATTCATTCCCTCTCAACATGAATCACCCTAAAGCATCTTATCGCAGGCTTACTCCGGCAAAACTCATATTATCATCAAAGGCGCAAGAGACACTCTTTGAATCCTTTTCAATGAATAACTTGGCGCAAGAGCGACTCAAATTTAATCCATGAAAACAAGAGTCTTTGTGAGTTGAGGTTATTCTAAGCAATCCGGCGCAAGAGCCACATGGATTTAACCTAGGTCCCTCTTTTACACATAATTGCATGATAACATCTTGTCATTAACAACTATGTTATGCTACTTGTAACAAGGATCTTTCGACAATTTCGGATCTTAAACCCTAGCTTAGTTATAGATATTTATGCATGCTCATCTAATTCGCGACTTAAATAAACTAGCAATCAATCATACATGGCGTTATAACGGTAGAACATAAGCGATATTAAAGAGATTATGAACATATGAGAATGAATATTTCAATTAATAAACATGTTTTCCAACTTAGGACTGCATCTCTAACCAATAAGAAAAGTTTAGTTACTCATGGATTTCTCAAAATCCATGCAAAATATATATGAAAGAACGTAAAGCAAACCCTAGAAATCGTGATAATCAATCGCAACTCCAATCCCTGGCTTCCTTTTCTCCTTGTTGTTTTCAAACATCAAAAAATCCCCTCTTAATGTCTTGGATGTCTCCTTATATAGTATCCATGAAATCAAGGTTTATAATCCTTCCGGGACCATGTTTTCCATGTTTTAGAAGCCCTCATAGTCCTAAACTTCCCATGTTACGGTTGAGTTCGACCCAATAAAACCAACTGAAATTATGACACAAAAATCTCACCCAAAATCCCCAGATTTATGGTTGGGTACGAGTCCAAGAAACCCACCGTATTATTCCTGGATATTTTTTTGTATTTCACTGTTTTGATCATAACTCCCTCATATGATGTCCGATTGACCTCATTATTTTTGGGTTGGCTTCGTATTTAAATTATCTACAAGATAGAAATGAAAAAAACTTCATATATCTTCAAATAACTTTACGGTTGGGTTCTAGTGTCTAGACACAACTGTAAAGTTTCCTGGAATTCTTCATCAAAATCGACTTCTTTTACCGGTTGGGTTTTGAGGTACTTTCCTAACCGTAAATCTTCCTGGAACTCTTGTTTCAAAATTTTACTTCTGTACTTTAACCTCTCTTTTTCATGCCAGAATGAACTCCTATCCTCTTCTTAGCTCTCTTTAACACCATGTCCATTGATTTCGGATGATTCACCTAATATAAAACATAAGATAGAAAACAAACGTAATAACAAGTAATATGCAAGGATTATAGATAAAACAAGTATGGGATTGATACTAGAAACATGTGAATTATGCACATATCGAATTCCCCCACACTTAGGTTTTGCTACTCCTAGAGCAAACAACTTACATAAACTAAGGTAAACTAAAATACAACAACTTCATTTCGTTGACAATACGGTTACATTTAGCATATGTAACAAGCCTTTAAACCCCTAGGTGTCCCTAATGTACGAGTTATAGTCTCGTGAGGGTTTACAGAGGTATACCCACAAAACCTAAATTCCAACTTTCAAACGTTCCAGAGCATATGCACCCGAAGAGCTACGAAGACATAAAGTTTATACACGCTAACAATAAGAAGTTAGAAGCATAAAGAACGTTATTCTCATGCTTAACTCTTGAGTTAGGAGAAAACCACCATATGAAAGAATCAAGGTTCGAGAATGATCGAATAGGCATACCACCTCGATTTCTTCCCACCAATAGGATTTTATGAAATCGACACTCAAAAGACGCACTTTATGGTTCTCATGTGTGCAGGCAGGAGTGAAGATAGAAATCCTGAACATGTTGAATGATGGGAAAGAAAAAGAACCTTCTGAATTATATGAAGATGTTATCCCATAGAGACGTGGGATGAAAAAGAACCCTTTTCTTTCTAGTGACCTCTAAGAAAGGAAATCAACCTTATGTAAGGATGGGAACACTTACTTACCTTCTCACACGATCTACAATCAACATCACTCTCACAACATCCAATAGAAACATCTTTAATCTTCGTTCTTCAATTGTTGATGATGAACTCTTGAACTTCGTAGAACCCTGACAATTGTAACTTTTTTTCTCAATTCCTTGTTGTTTGAAACTTCTTTATAGATTTCTTCTTCCCCACGGCCTTATTGAATGAATACAAAAACAATATACTAAAGCAATGACAAACATTATTTTATTTTATTTTTTATTTTTTTATTTTTTTTATTTTTTTATTTATTTTTCAATTTTTTTTCTTTCCATTTTTTATGAGAATGATAGAATACAAACTACAATTCAAACTACTATGACCGTGGGATAAGGACTTTACCACTTGATTCTTCAGAACTTGTATTGTCTCGATATCATAGGCTTCACTAACTCTCATCTTTTGAATTCTTTCACTCTTGTGCATAAGTCTTCAACATGTATATATAATTCTGCTCATTGTATTGTTGCTTTACTTGAATATGAAATTTTCTCTTTCTTGTATTGTTGCTTGTAAATCTTGAACGTCTTCAACTTTCCTTCAAATTTTTTGATGCTCCGCTTGTGGATGATAATGGTGTTTTTATGGACCTGTTGTTGTCGAGAGAATGATGCCAACTGCAAACAAGACTACAAGATAGAGTTAGCAATTCTGATGACACCCTCGTGATTGATAGAAATAGCACCTAAGAGATTAAAAAGTAGTGTTGAAATTGGTGCAAAGCTAGGTAGCTCATCATTCTACCCGGAGGTTGCGCAGATGAAACATTTTAAACGAAAAATTTAGACAGGTACAAAAAATTGAAGGTTTGGTGCCTCACTCATGGGTATTGAATGATCAACTTCTATAATATTGTACTCTCTACCAACGGTTTAAGTCCTTTTTTGTCAGCTCTAGCCTCTCAACAACTAAGCAACCTGAATGTCTTTCTCTATTACTTCTAAGTTCAATTATTTTGGTAAGAACTCCGTATGTAGACTTATCTACAAGTATACTAAGTGACTCTAAAACATCTAAAAGTTGGAGGTTTTCATGCAAATATGTATAAAATTTTAAAATTCTACCTACAAAAGTGAATACTAAAAATCTAAATGCTTAACCACTCCCCCACACTTAAAATTTACATTGTACTCAACGTAAATTGACTCTTCCAATGTAAAATCAAGATGGGAAGTCCCTAATATGATATGCAAGTTAACAAAACTGAAAATAAAAAGATAAAGATATAAATACAAAACCAATGGGTTGCCTCCCATTCAGCGCTTGGTTTAACGTCGTCATCCCGAATGTAGACTTCTCGCTACTTATTAGCCCGCGTCTAACACATGAGCATGAACATCTGATTGAACATCATTGGTTACCGAATTGCATCAAAAATGTTGAAACGAATCTTTTCATTATCAAACTCCATTGTGAGTGTTCCTCTATCAACATCAATCACGGTTTTATCCATTTTCATAAATGGTCTCCCAATTGACAACGAAATATATGCGTCAGACCCGGTATTCATCTTCAATACGAAGAAATCAACTGGAAATACTAGATAATTGACCTGCACAAGCACATCTCCAATAATACCTCTAGGGTATACATTAGTACGATCATCTATTTTTTGCCTTTAATTGATTGATTTCTCTTGCCATTGACCCAACCTATGTTTCTAACTTCTTGATGGTGTTATCCGTCTTCCGTTGGCTCTGATGAAACATGGATATAATTGTATTGAGCTTGTCATCCGTACTAGAACCTTGATTAGGTTGTTTGTGGCTAAGATTGTTGTTGTTGATACCCATCCTGGCGGTTAACAGCAGGTTGTTGAACCGCGGATTTCTTGTTTGCATAGCTAAAGTTGGGGTGATCTCTTCATCCTGGATTGTAGGTATTGGAGAAGGGGTCATATCTGATCCCTTGCTTATTTAGAAAGAGTGCATCGGCTTGTTCACGAATCTCTTTGTAGATTGAAGAAGATGACGGTGGTAATACTACAGCTACAACTTGTTGCATCGTCGCCGTTAGGTTGCCTATCTATTGACTGAATTCAGTAGATCCGCCAACTTCATTAATTCTCCTGACGAGTGGTTCTGACCCACGACTTGAGAACTATTGAGAATTTGATGTCATGTTCTCAATTAACTTTCTAGATTGAGCTATATTTTTGTTCACTAGTGCACCACCACCTGCAGCGTCGAGAAGATTCATGTAACTTGCTTGAAGACCCTTGTAGAAGTATTGGATGATCAACAAATCACTAAATTGATGATGCGGTCATCTAGCCACCAATCTCTTGTGCCGTTTCCAGCATTCATACAATGTCTCTCCTGCCATCTGCTTAATGCCACAAATCTCTTTTTGAATCTGAGTTGCCTTGGATGCAAGAAAGTATCTTTCTAAAAAAGAGTTTCTTCAAACTATTCCAAGTTGTGATACTTCCAAAAGGTAGATAGTATATCCATTCCTTAGTAGTGTCCATCAAAGAAAATGGAAAAGCTCGTAACATGACTCATCAACATCATTCCATGTTGGTAGCATGGCCAGGACTATATTGTGAAAGCCCATCAGATGTTTTTCTGGATCTTCATTAGTCATTCCATGAAACTTTGGTAGTTCATGGATCAACCTTGGCTTGATTTCAAATGCAGATGTTGTTTAAATACACCATTGTTGTGTATCCAGCTTGTGAGAAGCTAAATCCTTGAGTGTACGATTATCATCCCCCATTGTTTCTTGTTCTTCCTCTACGTCTGAATCTGTGAATTCACTTGAAGATGAACAAGGAGGAAGTGGAGTGTCCACTCCTCGAACGAAATCTTTTAGTAAAGTGCCTGAACAAGGACGTATACCAATGGGACTTGGTCTGCCTTTTATGAGCATTCACAAAAGAAATATTACCTAAAAGAAATTCTCAAAGCTAAATTAAAAACTAAAAATCAAAAATCAAAAACAAAATGACAATCCGTTATGCCTCCCCGATAGCGGCGTCGAAATTTGGTCGGTTTTCAGCCAAGCAAAATTATTTTCAAGTTTTTTACTTCACAAATATAGATTAGAGTATAATAATAAGAACAAATCCGTTCCTCAAGAAGATATGGGTTGTCAAGTTATTTTGATTACTTATATAAACTAGGGGTTTTAATTGTGATTATAACTATGTTATACTAGAACAAATAGATTAAAACGATTATCAGAGATAAAAAACATTGTTTAGAGGTTTCATCTTCCATCTTCCAACATGTTATCAATTGAATCATACTCAACAATCATTCTCTCTCAACATCAATAACCTTAAAGCATCTTATCGCAGGCTTACTCCGGTAAAACTCATATTATCATCAAAGGCGCAAGAGCCACTCTTTGAATCCTTTCAATGAATAGCTTGGCGCAAGAGCCACTCAAATTTAATCCATGAAAGCAATGGACTTTGTGAGTTGAGGTTATTCTAAGTAATCCGGCGTAAGAGCCACATGGATTTAACCTAGATCACGCTTCTACACATAATTGCATGATAACATCCCGTTATTAACAACTATGTTATGCTACTTGTAACAAGGATCTTTCAACAATTCTGGATCTCAAACCCTAGTTTAGATATAGATATTGATGCTTCGCGACTTAAATAAACTAGCAATCAATCATATATGGCATTATAAACGGTAGAACATAAGCGATATTAAAGAGATTATGAACATATGAGAATAAATATTTCAATTAATAAACATGTTTTCCAACTTAGGACTGTATCTCTAACCAATAAGAAAAGTTTAGTTACTCATGGATTTTTCAAAATCCATGCAAAATATATATGAAAGCACGTAAAGCAAACCCTCGAAATCGTGATACTCAATCGCAACTCCAAGCCCTAGCTTCTTGTTCTCCTTGTTGTTTTCAAGTGTCAAAAAGTCCCTTCTTAATGTCTTGGATGTCTCCTTATATAGTATCCACGAAATATATGTTTAGAATCCTTCGGGGACTGTGTTTTCCATGTTTTAGAAGCCCTCAGGCGTGCCAAACTTCCCATGTTACGCTTGGGTCCGATTCTAAGAAACCCAACCGTAATTATTCCTGGATATTTTTTTGTATTTCACTGTTTTGATCATAACTCCTCATACGGTGTCCGATTGACCTCATTCTTTTTGGGTTGGATTCATATTTCAATTATCTAAAATATAGAAATAAAAAAATATTCATATCTCTTCAAATAATTTTGCGGTTGGGTTCTAGTGTCTAGACCCAACTGTAAATTTTCCTGGAATTCTTCAAAATCGACTTGTTTTACGGTTGGGTTTTGAGGTACTTTCCCAACTGTAAATCTTCCTCGAACTCTTGTTTCAAAGTTGTGATTCCATAATTTAACCTCTCCTTTTCATGCCGGACTCGCTTTCTCTTCTTAGCTTTCTTTAACACCATTTCCATTGATTTCGGATGATTCACCTAGTATAAAACATAAGATAGAAAACAAACGTAATAACAAGTAATATGCAAATATTATAGCCAAAGAAGTATGGAATTTACACTACAAACATGTGAATTATGCACTTATCGTTGTTCAAAGACTTTTGCGAGAATCTGAGTATTCGACACAATTTCTCAGCTCCTTATTACGCTTAAAGCAATGGACAGGCAGAAGCAACAAATCGTGTTATCATGAAAAACCTCAAGAAAAGGCTAGAAAAGCCAAGGGAAAATGGACAGAGGAATTTCTAGGAGTCTTATGGTCTTACTGAATGACTCCAAAAAGATCAACAGATTTTTCCCACTTTACATTGGCATATGGAACTGAAGTAGTCATACCCACTGAGGTGCGCCTAAGCATTACAAAGACTCATCTAGTAAGGTCATGAAACAATGAGAGAATTATAGGTTTGTATAAAGAGTTGCTGGAAGAGCAGAGATAAGCAGCACTGCAATAGTTGGTATGATACCAGAAAGCAGTCTAGCTAAGTTACGACCGAAAGGTCAAGGAACGAGCATTTAAACCAGGAGAGTACGTACTGAAAAAAACTCGAGAAGCAACAATGGAACCCAATTGTGGGAAGCTTGGAGAAAATTGGGAGGGTCCATACACAGTAGATAAACCTGCATCTGGCGGTTCTTACTACCTAAGAAATCTTAATGGGATTGAAGACTCCAAACCATGGAAACCTTGGAACTATTTCCACGTGAAGAGGTTTTTTCATTAGTTAGATTTTCGTAAAAGTAGTTTCGTTAAAATCCCACTGTGTTGCACTCTTTTTCCTTTGTGGTTTTTTTGTTCCAATGGGTTTTCCACACAAAGGTTTTAACAAGGCAGTTGTTTTCGGGCAGTGGGTATTTTGTTTTGTTATTCTTTTTCATACATTTAATTCAAAAATATTTTGCTAATCCATTTTTTGATTGTTAGTGTTTAATTTTCTAAAGTATTGCGGAGGGTTCGAATCCGCAGCCAGTTTGGTATGGCAAAGTTGTACTGTATGAGGCTGCAGTCAGTTATACAAGATAGGAATCTCCAGTAATATGGCAGATAAGGTGTATGCACGATTCGAGTATTTTTACCACATATCAAGTAAGAAACTTCAACAGATGTAACAAGCATTTTCATATGTCAAGGCATGCAAAGACGCAGACTTTTCAACTCTGCGCGCATCTTGAGTAGTAGGATTGGCCCCCTACGCGAATTTTGAGATAGCAGAAACCTTTAATTACCTTCCCATGCGCGAGTGAAATACAGCAAGGAAGTGCACCCTTATATGAGCATTGAGCAGCATGATACTCTCTATTTGCTAGAGGCGAGTTATGTATCACTTAAACTGCGACAACAGTCAGTTGGGGGCAAGATACATAACACCTCGGCGCAAACAAACAGTACTCAGATGGAAAGCTACGGAATACTCCAAAAAAAAACGCTTGGGGGCGAGTTACGTAACACCTCATGCAGAATACAAGGGAAAACGAACTTCTTAAACCAATAACAATTTATTAATTAAGAGGGGGCGATGTGTGTACCATAATATTCTGGCACCAAATATTGGCTAAGTGTAGCATTATAATATGCCACGTCAGTATCCCTGCCACGTTATCTTCCATGTCAGCTGGTGTACTACAGAATAACCGTAGCAGGACGGAGAGGTCGTCTGGCCGCAGCCAGACCAGTAACCGACGGCTGGAGTAATTATATTTTGGCTGCATCCAGACTGATGACCGGCGTCCAAGCCTGGCTGGCCAGCAAATCAAGCTGAGCTGCTGGCTAAGGCGCGAGCCAAGCTCATTGGGGATGGATTTTTCCACCCAACTATGGTGTTCTTTGGATGTTTATACCTCTCTGTTTAGGCTTGGTCGTCCGCACCTCTACTTGGGCTTGGCCATTTGCACCATTTCCCTTATACTACAACCTTAGAAAAAAATTCTAGAAGTTTCTGGAATACTTGTTAGCCAAGGCATACAAAGGAAGGTTCTGGATTATTCCATATGACTTGCAGGATAAGTCATCACGAGTCATGACTTATCTCGAAATTAGGGTTGATCCCCAAGA
>JAJJMC010032380.1:653645-705178 GCA_023531435.1 Papaver californicum
GTGTGGAGAAAAAGGTTGCATAGATCATCAACATCAACACAATCAACATTTATGTGGGTGTTTGGGTAAGATATATTTTTTCACAAACAGTTACATAGAAGAAAAAAACAATTAATCGGTTTTTAAGATGTTTAGTTTGAAAATGGAAAAAAAATAGTGGAGAAGGAATTAGTCGATAGAGTGATAGGTTTGTGATGGAAATAAAAATAGATTAGAGTATTAGGTTTTATTTGAGGGTAATTTAGTAGTTTTACCCTTTTTTGACACTACATATCCCCTTATATAGGTGGACATGGAATTTGGTAGGCCTCAATTTATCTACGAAAAAGGGCTTCAAGAAAATAACTCAGCAAAAAATTAAGACATATATCATCCCTCAACTTAGTTATACTCGTACTCCAACCATATTTTTAACCAATATGATTCGTTTCTAACTGGTTCTTCTCTAACTCAATCCCTCATGATGGAAAGATCGATGCGCTAATGTTGTATTCCAAAGAAAGAAGCAAGGGGGATCAGGTTTTCTTCTTGAATTTTTTTGTTATATTTGCTTAATCTCTCTTATTTTATGCTTACTGCTGCTGATTGATATTTATTGTTTCTTTCGTTTATCTACTTAATTTCCTAGATTCTTATCATATCTGTTTTTAAAACCTTGAAAATACCATAAATAATCTAGGATAATATATGAGTTAATCATTTTCATAAATTTCACACAAGAATGAGGATTATAACATGGAATGCACAGGGATGTGGGAGCAAAAGAACCCAACAACACCAAGACCAAATTATAAAGACTTACAAACCTGAAATTCTCTTTATCTCTGAAATTAAATCTTAAAAACCTTTGCTTTAAAAAATTCTACATGATTATCCTAATACCCATCTAATATACCCAATAGGCAAAGTTGGGGCTTGGCTCTAGCTTGGGTAGATGGTTTTTACGTTGAAATAGTACACTAGAATAACAACATGATAAATATACTGGTTAAGACAAACTTTGATGAACTAGTTTGGCTCCTAACAGTTTTCTATGGCAGTCCTTATAAACCACATAAAATATAATCATGGGAATTCTGGAAGAAATTGCAGTTAAAATATAACAGAATATGATGGCATGGATAGTAATAGGGGACTATAACCAGGTTCTTTACCTAAGTTAAAAACAATGAGGGTTATGTTATAAAAAAATAGAAGTTGAACCCTTCAACAGATTGCTAAGCAATGAAGGACTAAATGACATAGGATTCCAATGATATAACAACACTTGGAATAACCAAAAAGAAGGCATAAAAATATGCAGAAAAGATTGGATAAAGCCTTTATAAATGAAGAATGGTTAATAAGGAATCCTTAATCCTCACTAACACATTTGTGTCATATAGATTCACCATATCTCCATAAGACTAGACATCATAAACAAAGATAAATAAGAGAATAACATACCTTTTAAATTCTTTGATACCTGGTTAAAAGAAAAAACATGCATTGACTTGATACATAATACATGGAACACTATATTGACATGTTCAACAGAAGTAGTTTTAAGTAGCTTAAAATATATAGGGGAAAAACTAACATCTTGGAGAAAAGATATCTCTGGAGCTCTCCAAAGAAAAATAACCAAGGATCTAAAACAGATGGAATACCTAAAAAAAAAAGGGAATCATACTGAAAAGCAAATCAAATAAACAATACAATGTCAGAATTAAAAAAATTATATGAATTTTGCAATAACAAAACAACTATCTATAGATAATACTATCAAACTAGGAGAAAGAAATACCAAATATTTTCATTTGAAAACTCTAAAAAGAATGAAAAGAAACAAAATGGACTGTCTACTAAATGAAAATGAGGAAGTAAAAAACTAAAGCAGATATTGCAAAAGAACTATAAAACCATTTCAGCAATTTGTTTACTGCAACCCCAATCCAACTAGAGCAGAACCTAATGAACTGCATACCTCTAATAATTACTGAACATGATAATCAAAAATTATTATCAATCCCAGATAAGGATGAGATATGGAATGTAATTAAAAGAATGAAACCAAATAAGTCCCCTAGACCTGATGGCTTCCCAACTAGTTTTTTTAAACATAACTGGGAACTCATAGCACCTCAAATTGTGGATGTAATACAAGATGTTTTCAGAACTAAACATATAAACCCTAAAGTGAATTAAACCTTTTTTTTCTTTATCCCTAAAATAAAGAAACCTAAAACACCTAATGACTCCAGACCTATTGGTCTAAGTAACATTCCTTACAAAATTCTTTCTAAATTACTGGCTAATAGGATTAAAATCCATCTTGATAAAATGAATCACCTTAAAAATTTGTATTCCTCTCAGCTAGACAAATTTCAGATAACATAGTTGTAGCACATGAAATAATCCACTCTTTAAAAAAAATAAAAACAAAACAAGGAGGCGTGGGCATAAAAAAAGATATGTCCAAAGCTTTTGACACAGTCAGTTGGTATTTCCTAACACAGACCATGCTATTTTTTGATTTTAGCAAGGAGTGGTGTCATATTAAACACCAATGTCTCTCCACTGCCTCTATAGCAGTTATGCTGAATGGAAGTCCTGGAGAATTCTTCAAACCATCAAGAGGATTGAGACAAGGAGACCCACTTTCTCCTTATCTTTTCCTCAATTGTATGGAGGTCTTTTCTCTTCAATTGATAGAAAAATAATCAAAAAAAAACAGATAACTAGTATAAAAATTTCAAAACACGGTTAATCTGTTTCATATTTATATTTAGCAGATGATTGTCTAATTTTTACTAAGGAAAGTTTAGTTAGTTGTAAAAATATTCTAAATATCATTACTCAGTTTAGTTTAGCTTCTGGTCAATTGATCTAGCAAATCGGGAATATTTGTCATCAATAGAAATATAGAATACATTCTAGATATAAAAGAATAATGATAAGAATACTTAAAATTAAAAAAATAAACGTTACTGATACATATATAGGGGCACCTTTATTCTTTTATAAATCAAAAATTAAAAATTTGACTCAATTGTACTCAAAATGGAAAAACAGAGTTAAGAGTTGGCAGAGAAAAACTCTGATACAAGCTAATAAAATAGTACTAAATGAATCAATACTCTCTAGCTTGCCGATTTATCAAATTGGATGTTTCATGTTACTTAAAAAGATAAACCATATAATAAATGCAATACAAAAGGATTTTTGGTGGAGTAAGGAGAGTAACACCAAGGGTCTTTATATGAAAGGATGGGATTTTCTCTGTAAAACTATAGAGCAGGGGGGGCTAGGTTTCAAAGAATCCAATAAAATGAATAAGACCTTGATTGCAAGATTAGCATGGAGACTAATCACTAAACCAGATACTCTATGGGCAACCTTATTAAAACAAAAATACTTTAGAAATAACTCAATTTTCAACTCTAAAACACATTATAATGAAACCTGGATCTGGAAAAACATTCTATAGGGAGTTTATTTAATCCATAAATACACATGTTGGGAAGTACGAGATGGAAAGTATATAAATATATGGATAGATAGGTGGATTCCAGGAATGGAAACTAACCTACTAGAGTTTCGTGGAACCAAACTAAACCATTTAACACTTGTTGCTGAGTTGTTAGACTCAACAACAAATAAGTGGAATGCTTACAAAGTTAGAAATAACTTTCCCAACATAATAGCTAACAAAATTCTAGAGATCAGGGTATTTACTGACCAATATGATAAATGGTATAAAGATAGACTAAAATAGATGCTAACTACTAATGGTATCTTCATTGTTCAAGTCTTTATATAACAAGTTACAACAGGTAGAACCATCAAACAATAATGATACTTATGTCATTTTTTGGAGAAAATTATGGAGAATCTAAAATTGCTCAAAGAATCAAATACATTACCAGTTAGGGAAAAACTAGGACAATTTATTAAAACATAGATATGCACTGCTTTTCTGTAATCATCACTATGAGTACATACAACATGTGGTTTTTTTGTGTATGTTTGCAAAATCAGTCTGGATGCTTCCTCTAATGGCTAATTTGCATTCCAAAACTAAGTTCCCTCTTGTAAACTTCTATTCCATAATGGATTATAAAAAAATAGACATCAAACAAATTGAAATAATGGCTACAAAATGTTGGCTAATTTGGAAAGAAAAATGTGCAAGAATCTTTCAAACAAAATCTAAGACAAGTTTTTACATTGTTGTAACAACTCAGAGGCATTTAAAATTCTGGCCGATTAAAGACAACAATGACCTGGCTGATAACTCTAACTCAATCCCTAAAAACATTAGAACTATCACAGATCATACTAAGTCTTCACAGGAAAGTTGGAAAGCACATACTTTGAATCAACTCAAAATAAACTTTGACTCTTCTTGGATGGATAATAAAACTCCGGCAGGATATGACTTAATTCTTCGCTCTGACACAGAAACAACTATCCAAGCTCGATTTGGGGCATTCAAGGAAGCCAGTCCAAAAGAAGCAGAAGCGCTGACTTTTAGAAGCAGCAAAATGGGCAAAGAAATGGAGTGCCACTCTTTTTACAGGGACGGTAAAAGCATAATGGAATATGCTAAGGGATCAACAAACGATATACAATGGAGAAATCAGGCCATTGTACATGAAGCACAGAATACTCAACACTCTGTGACAAGTTTTTTGGGATTTCTTTTTTATTACAGAAGTACATATAGTGTAGTTGATATATTAAAAAAGGCAAGAAAACATGAAACTTACAGGCATCAATGGAGTATCATGCCATCTTTCTTACTGCTTTATCTTTAGATATTAAAGCTTTAATTTGTAACACAACTTCAACTGCAGATGGAAGTAATACTTTGTTGGGGGGGACCAATATCTCAGATACCTGTTCTGAGATATAAGGGCAACCAACAATACATAAAGCCACATGTATCTTTTTGGTTCTTGAATATATCCAAAAAACAATTTGAAAAGAAAAAAAACTAATTCACGCGGGTTTTCAACCAAGCTCTCATTTTATCCAGCACGCAAAAGCAAGTACATGTAGCTAGTGGGTCCAGCCGCAGAAAATTACAGCCATCCACCTAAGCCCGATAAGATGTAGTTATGCTTCCAAGTTGAAAACTGTAGGGTTTTGCTTCCCTAGTCGGAAAGGTACACCTGAAATGAATGTTCAACACGATCCATTTAATTCAAACAAAGTTGTGTGAGGACTAATTTTGCCAACAAACAAAGCAAACAGACGAGACTATACCTTCCCCTTCCTAGATAGGGAAAATTGGTAGACATTGGCCTACATATTCATTATTGCTGAATTTTTGCTAGAAGCTTGGAGACCAGATTCAACTTTACTCATAAAGAACCTTTCAAGCCTGCACACCAGAGTAAACATTGATGGTCTAGTAGCAACTCAATAAGGTAGAAGGTAAGTGAAGAAAATAACAAATACACCCACCTGGTTGCACATTTATGATAGATAGTCTCTGGCGAGTTGTAAGTGTGAGCATTAGAAAACATCCTCTTCACATCTGCAACAAACATCTCAAGTGTAACGTAATATTGCCCCGACTCCAGCCGTTTCGATAATGTCTTTAAATCTGAATAGACAAAGATTATCAATCCGCATGTTTATTAGTTAACAAAACATATTCTTTCGCTATTCCCAAAATTATAGAAGCCACCATAAATTTGATAAATCTAGTAGACACAACCATCTTACCAACGGGGTCTTTGATGACATCATAATAATCAGGGACATCCCGTGAATCAACTGGTTCCTTGAATGGCCAAGCATCAGGGTTTTCATGCATCATCTGTTTATGAAAGACATTTAACCATAGACAGTGATCAATATTATGTGCCTCTAGCAAAAAAAAAAAAAAAAAAAGATTAATACTATGTGCTTTTCTTTTTGTCAACTGTAAATTTTATTTAGCAATAGACGTTATTCTCATTGATACTTAACCTATGATGAACCTAAAATCATAACTTAAGGACCTGGCAAGAAGTATTAAAATAAAAAAGCTAACAGGAAATAACATTTCTCATAAGGACATAACCCTTGCCTTTAGAAGAGTGTGCATAAAGGCATTCAAGGAATGGCGATAAGCGATGCCATCTGCTGAAGCGCTCATGGCCCTACTTTGCTGATGATCCCACTGGTCAGGCGTCCACCCAGCTTCTCCTGTTAATCAGATTTCTCTCAGTCTTCTATATAAATTTGCAGAGGAACTATATCTTTATAAACAGCTCTAGTATATCAAGAGAGAAACCATTTCCATGTAATGGTTTTCGAGTGAAAGGAGAACAACAGAAACATTTTCTGGTGATTCATTTCAATCTTCTGCTCTATTTTATTTTCCAATTGCATGAGTAAAAACAACGTATTAAGCTTTTGAGAGAGCAAAGGCACAAGACCAGTTGACGCTACTTACTCAAGCCAGGAATATCCTCGATTTTGATTATTCTTTTTGGAATGCCAGCTTCCTTCTGAGAGGAAATCATATTGATGAGATAAATTCATCACTACAATACGATATTATTCCTCTACGAAAGAAAAATGTCTACCCTTTTTATACACTGTTATAGCAGTTACAGAGAATATCATTGATCAACATATGTACATTGGTTGCAAAAGTGAGATACAATGGTTTCCTAAAAGTGAGCATGGCAAACAGTAGTTGGAAGACAGATTATAAGGCAGCACCATTCAGAAGTTATGAAGCATATTAGGGAGATCAACTTAGTAACTAACAGATTTGCAAAACAGAAATTACAAGCAAGCTAAGAATCACTCAATACCTTTTGGAAGTCAATTCCTGGATAGATAATGTGACAGTTTGAGAGTTCTCTTATCTTTCCATCAATTGCCTGGATCAATACAACCGAAAGAAAGCGTTCTTCAACAATGAAAAATATAGGGAATATAGGTAGAAAAAAATAAAGTAGGAGCGGAAAGAAAGAGCCATATTTCTTTGGCGTGGAAGGTTTTGCGCTACAAATCACTTTTACTTTACTAGCGAGTTGATGAAATCATCGAAGTGTGTGCTCCCTACGTGTATACAGACATTAATGATCAGAAGTTCAATAAGTAGTAATCAAACTCAACTTTACCTGCCTCTGTTTGCGGATCATAGTTGACAAATCAGTGTAAGGAAGCTTAGGATCCATTTTGCATTCCATGAGGATTCCTCCATCATAGTCTTTAATATACCTGAAAAGTTATAGAACACTACTCAATTTGATTTAAAACTACTATGTAATTTTTTTTGACAATAATAAACTTATTGGCACAAAAGCTTATCAATAGATATCATCAACTATCTCTTTGTAAGAATCAATCATTTTATTATAACTCAAAACTTTGTTTCCCATACTGTATGCCTGCCTTGGGCAATACAAACTAGAGAAAACATCAAATCAGGAGTTCTTTATACAATTTTGCACTCCCAAAAGAAAGTGAAAATTTCTTCCAGATAAGAAGTAATAGCCTGAATGGTTCCCTGGGATTGGACCAACATGTACAAATCTCAAAAATTACGTAGCTGGTACATAATGTACAAATCCACTATCTGGAATTCACGGACATATAGAAGACAAATAAACTTGCTTTAGCTTGAAACGTACCCTTGCCATCTATCTTTGTCCAAATAAATCTCCTTTGTGAACCCCTGTCAAAGTAAAGGAAATTTAAAAAATTCAAGCAATAACATCAAAAATTATAGAGTAAGAGGGAAACTAGCAAGAGGGCGTGCCTTTATTTAGAAAAAATTCTTATCAGGCAGAGGAATTTATCCAAGAAGATCAGAGAAAACTTTTAGCAAAGATTTGATTTGGAGGTGGTAAGACTGATGTTAACAGCTTATATCCAATTCTTATCTCCTCCAACAAGTATCAAGTATCAGAGGGTAGTGCACCAAACGGGACAGGACCTTGGAAATACAGACCTGTTTAATAAAATAACCAACAGCATTGTTGTCTGCATAAGTTAGAAAATGAGTGAGCCCATCAACATCACGAGCATGCTGTTTTAGGTGATTCATCAATCTTGTCCCATACCCTTTTACTTGTTCATCTGCTGTAATTGCACAAAAAGCAATCTCTCCAAATTTTTGACTGCAAGACTCCAAGGATAAAGTATCAATAGTAAATATATTTCTGTCATAATTAAAAAGGGCTGCTTAAAATCCAGAATGTTAGAAGCTAGAGTTGGCCTTGTTGATTGCAACATGCTTCTTGCAACCCAAATCCTAACAGTGCTGTAATATCCACAGCATGGGAACATAAAATACGTTCGAGCAATAGACAGCTTTACCTGAGATATGGGCGATATGTTATGCCACCAACAACATGACTGTGCCTGACAATCATTACAGATTTGTGGGTTCTGCATAAAATGAATTCTGTTAGTCTTTTAAAAGTTCGAGAACGAGACATCAGAGAAATCGAATATGTAAGTTCACAGAGCTCAAGGCACTTCGAGACTATTGGCATTATATACAATTTCTGCAGTGACAGTATAGACTCCTCAGTCCATATAGGAGAGGTATAGCCAACTTTGGTTGCTAACAAAAATGAAAAGTTAAGTATAACTTCTTGAAATAACAAGGCGACAAATATTTATATTAATTAAACCTTCCAACAAGGTTTTGAGATACACACCTATCCATGACAAGACGAACAATGTATTCTTTGGGCATATTGGGTAATTGTCTCGCAAAAATATTTTTCAACCCTATTAGCCTGAGAGGAGATAATACAGACAGGAGATGAGAGTTAATAAAACCGTGGTAAGAGAGTTTCTTAAGAAAGCAATAACAGGTCATAATGCATAAGGTTCATGATGTCAGTTTCTCCGAGGATTCAAGATTAAATGATCAAATGAGATACCAAACCATATGCTCATCAACCCCATCGTTATTAAAGCATACAAACTTCAATCGCCCAGCTTCCTCCTGTGTGAATAAACCAAAATCCCATCACAACAAAATTCAATTCAAAGACATACGTTTGTGTCCATTTTTTCACTTGGCAGTTTAAAATTTAAGGTATTTCAGAACACCAGATTCTTCTTAGTGCAAATTCTTAGATTTCACCATTTATACTCTTGGACACTTTTCTGCAACGGAAGTGCCAACTGTCCGTACCAATACTACCACTGTCTCAACTGCACAACGGGCGGTCATATACCCTTACCACTATATCAGACTACTAGGTGAATATTTGACTGCAGTCACTGGCACATTCATGCATAAACAGAATTAACAGTAACGTCAATCCTTGCATTTAAACAGGTTTCACCAATTGCAATAAACTGTATAATAACAAAATTACTTGGCATTGAACATATTTTCAAAGAAAAATAATATGAAAATTTTACCTCTCTCTTTAAGCTTTCTTCTCTAGCACTATAAGCACCAGTAGTTTGTATATTATCAGTAAATATCCCTTTCACCAAATCTTCCTTAACCACAATTCCGGAAAGTGACCTAACTACAGTTGATGCTGGAATTCCACTCCCACCACGAACTTCCTTACCAATATCCCCCTTCAAAGGTTCAACCTTTAATGGAAAATTCTTATTCTTCTTTGTATTTCTAGTTAAATTCGGATTGTTTGCTAATCTAGCAGTATTAAAAACTCTCATTGAATCATTATCTTCTTCATCGTCATCATCATCTTCTTCTTCATCATCTATTAATTCTTCTGAATCGAAATCCGTATTATAAATTCCTCCTCCACCACCACCACGAGTACTGATGCTTTCAGGATCATCATTTGAAGTGAGAACTCCATCTCTTGTATCGGAATATGAAAAGGGGTACGCTGGTAATTTATCTTCTGATGATAACGGTAATTTACGTTTGTTATGTACTGATGAGCCTATTGATGCTGATGCTGAATGTGATGGTGACGGTGTTTGAGATGTGCGTGATCGTACCGGTGCTGTTGAATGTGCTGACATTTTCTTACCCAATACGGGGTTTTGCTAATTGGGGAGAAACTGACTTTGTAGGTATTCAAAAATTAGGGTTTTGGATTCACAGAAATTAAACTTCGCAGCTGACAGAGGATGAAGATGGTCCGGTGTAAACCGAGTGTAAGATAATGATTCTTAATGCAATTCTTATGGAAATGAAAAAAAAAATTGTCAAACCAAGTGGATGGATAAATTGATTTCTCGTAATAAAAAAAACTCAAAATGGAGAAATAAGATTTGACCACGCAGATAGACTTCGGTAGCATGACAGAACATACGTCGTTGGACGCCGGAACATCAACCGTGCATCCAAACCTTTGCCGCTAACGAGTAACGACTATTTTACAATGACTACTTTGTTCAACGGCTATTTCTTCTTCAATATAAGTTACCCATCATTTTCTTTTCTCAAATCACACATTTTTTATACAAATCAACTTTTTCTCCATGTCACTTAATTTAATCTTTGCATAATGAAACCTAATTTTGATTCTTCTTAGAAGAAATGGAAATAGAAATGGATTTGTATGATGGAGAGCAAAAAAAGTAGGCCAAAAAGTGCTGAAACTATGTTGTGATCATATTCAATCATTGTAATGTGCAAACCCTCAAATTTGATTGCACGACAGAATATTAGCCACATGGCTAATGTTCTGCTATAACGTAAAAACTTTCGAATTTGTGAGTGTAGTTGCAGATTATTCTATAGCCACATCACAAGATCTTATACTAGCAAATATGTAAGCAAGATGATCACAAAACAATGCACAAGAGATTTTATGTGGTTCGATGTTAAAACCTACATTCAGGGGAGGGTTTCATCATGTTTGCATGAAGATTACAATCTCTCTTTTATGCTCTAACTCTCAATTACAATATTTGTCTATATTTGTCTATAACTCTTACTCACTCACCAAAAAACTCAACCCTTATTCAGTGGGCTTTCTCTCATTTTATAGATGATATTACAAATAGTGGGTTACATCTCATTTTTCTCGCCTTCCGAACCAGAGCTTCGTTCGAGTCTGGTTGGTCTTCTTCTCTTCGTATGATTCTGACCTTCGCCGAAGAAGCGTTCCAAAGTAGCAATGATTGACCTCGCTGAATGTGTCATTTTCGATCTGACGCCGAAAGAATACTCCTTAGCCACATGTCTAGTCAATCTAAGTCTTCCGCTAATCTGACGGTTATGAATTTCATTAAATGCACAACTACCTATTGTGAGCCTGACCGTCGATCCTTTCCGACATGTGTTTTCATCCCATGTGAATGGTAGATGTCTTGATTCAGGATAAAATAACTTTCAAACTCCTATCCAGTGCTTCGCTTCCCATGTTATTATCTTATACCCGAGCCTTACGATGTTTCCACGTGACGACGCTATTTTCTACCCAACAGAGAGTTTGACCATCCGTTTTGGCCATTTGGCCACTCCTTACTTATTTGGTGTAAGATCTTTGTTGGGTGTGAAGCAAGTGTAAGATATCTACTGTTTACGAAGATTCTTGTAGATTGTCACTCCAAATAGCGAGATTAAAAAGTTATCCATCAAATGACCGTTAGATTTTTGTACAACTTACGCTAATCCTTTGTTACATCTTCTGCACCTAAATCTAACGGTTGTTTACAATTTTCGGTTTTGATTTTATTTGGAACACCATTGTTGATGTTCTACGAAGACATGCAAGTTTAAAAGTTATCGTTTAGCCACATCGTCTACTAGTATTATGTTCTTCTAAGAGCAACTGCAATAAGGCGAGTATACCAAAGAGTAAAGACTAAAAAAATTTGATTTTTTTTCATGTTTTCCACAACGTGTTATATATTAAATTTGATCGCACGTTCATTAGGTAGAGCGTATGTTAGAAAACGCTGTTGTAGAAGCACGTTATTGGACACGGAAGTTCATCTAACAAAGCGTACCATGTTGGACGTCCCTTCACGGGAGCGTTTCATATTCTGGAATCAGACGCAACTATACAAGAGCGTTTACATTTTAGCACGCTTCTGTGGATGGACGTATAATAAACGTTTACACCAATAAGCGTCTGTTAAACAAGCGTTGTATTGGGTGAGCGTCTACAAATTAAGCGTTGTACTGTGTGGACGTTTAGTGATAAACGCTCTTCCTACTGAACGTCTACCCAGAAAACGTCTACTCACATAAGCGTTTACCCACAAAACGTCCACCCACATAAGCGTTTAACGGACGCCCACATAGGAGAGCGCATACTAAACGCCCAACTAAGAGAGCGCCCAACCTGGACGTCCAAGCCAAGCTAGTGAAACTAATATATTAGCTGGGAAGCATGGAAAAAGAAACCTTACATGAAGATTTTGATACACTTTGAAGTAGACACTTACATGTTTAACACACACATAAAAAAAAAAGTTCAAACAGAACATGACCAATCTAATATTGCACACCAACAACATCTCTTCATTTCTCTTTTTCTCTGAATGGAAAACAGTTTTCATATTCTAATCAATATTGTATCCATCATCTGCATATTCACGCTCTGTTACGACCTTCTCAATAAAGTTTCTGCGGACTTGATCGAGGACTGCATCTCTAGATGATTCACTTGAACTCTGGCCATCATTAAGTACAGGATCGGATTGGCAGAGGACTAATGCAACGGCTGAAATATCAGGGCCAAAAACAAAGTAGAAAAATAAGAGTACCAAATTACAAAAACTTCAGCTCTGAAAGATGGAGATAGGGTGTCTTGCATTATAGTGGAGATAGGGTCAGGATCCTCTAGGTCTGAACATTAATCATTTCTAAAACATAGTTGTTCAAAAAAATCTATACAAATATCCATCTTGTTGACAACATAGGAGGATCACTGATCATTTCCATTTTTAAAATGCATGATTCAGTTTATTAGTAATTTTTCTAGACCTAAGAAAAACAACCATCACGCTAACATGGAGGAGCGCCCAACCTGGGCGTCCACATGAAGCAGCGTATCACAACTAGGCGGGCAACCGAGAAGAGCGTATCAAACTTGGCACAGCTCCACATGAGCGCCCAAATGGGACGTCTTCCCAAGTAAGCGTTTTGTTATGAATGTTATTCCGTATGGACGTCCTATGAGACGCTCATTTGGGTTGCGTTTGCGCATACAGACGTTGTCATACGGGAGCGTTACATCTTACGTTTCCCTTCTAAAGTGTCTCATCAAACGCTTTTCTGGTTAAGCGTCCATGTTTAATATCGCTTCCTTAGCGTAGCGTTTAGCGTAAACGCTCTTGTATAACAGCGTGCGACTATACTTTTAGTCGCGAGGAAATATAATCTGGTACCGTAGCTTTAGTCGTGAGAAAACCAAATATACTCGTCTGTTGCGCTTGATATTGGGCGACCAAAGAGTAAATTTAATCTTTACTCTTTGGTATAGTCACCCGCTGCAGTTGCTCTAAAAGATACACATATTATTGGGGATTTTGTGAAAAGATTTCTCTCCTGTTTTTTGTTTAGATTTTAATGTCAGAAAAAATATTTGAAAGAGATTTTGGGGTTTTGAACTGATACAAAATGTCATCAATTGGTGCATCAAAAGGGGTACTGGAAATTGCCAAGTTTGCTTTATATGTGAGTGTTCCAATTGGTCTTATGTATACTTTCGCTTTCAACACTAAGAATCTTCAGAAAATCATGGGAAATGTAAGTAATCTAATTTTCACACACATCTCAGTATCTAACGATCTTAGTGTTTAGTTCTGATCAAATTAATTCTAAATGTATTCATATAGGTTTTGTGATTTGTACCTGTAAATATATATATATATATATGAGTGAATCTTATACCAGGCTTTTATACGGGTTTAGCTCACTAGAATACTAGATTCAATTGACTCCCCAAATAATCTTCTCTAGGTCAAGGAGGTGGGTGAAATATTGAGCTTTGTGCATATCAAGATTTAGGGGTTTTCTTTCACTAATGTTTTTAATAGAAAGAGCTTGTAGGAAAAAAATGCTCAATAATTGTAGTAATTCAAATCACAGTCAGGCAGCTGAGTCATGTTGGGATTTAGAATTTGTTATGCTCCATAGATCTTAAGAGTAGTCCTACTGACCTGTCTACCAAATGGGTATGAAGTTTGAATAAGATGCAGGTGTTTCATATTTTCCCACAAATTCCAATATATTGGTTGCTTTCAGGTTTATGTCTTTGAAACTACTGCAGCTCAGCTGGATCTATTTCAAAACCTTCGTGTTTTGCCATTGCTCTTGTGTTTTCATTAACTTATCTTGAAACTTCACTTTTTGTTTGAAATTTTGGTAGAATTTGACTTTCCATGGAATCATGCATACTATATATATTTCCTATAGGCAACATTTATGCTGTGTCTTCAGTTTGTTATCGATCGCCTTACTTATGCCTGCCAAATTTTCACAATTGGATGTTGTAACATGTAATTACGTATCAAATATTTGTGGTTTCCATGGTCACTCAACTTACATTCTATGATTTGTATATAATATAAGAATGTTAATTTTGAGGATTTTATCTGTATTTATGACACCCTAAAAAGGATCCTACTAAACCAAATAGTCCGTTTTGTTTCGTTATGTGGCTTTGAGAATTTATCTGGGTTTCTTAGTTGTAAGCCGTTATTTTGCTTATTCTACGTGTTCGAATCTAAACTGGTTTTGTATATTTTGATGCTCAGAGATCATATGTGGTGTATCCTCCAGAGGGTCCTCCACCTCCATCACCAGAAGAAATAAGAGAGATGGCTCGAGAAATTGCTCGCAAGAGAAATTTACCTTGATGTCTTTATGTATCAAGTAAATGTTGTAGTTCTTGCAGTGTTACTGTTCTTTCTTCTGTAAGTTTGGTTTTTTTCTTAGTTCTTGTATTTCTACGTCGTACTGGGGACTTTTCGGCGATGTAGTTTGATAAAACTGAATGAATTGTGCGATACATATTATGTTGCTCTTGAAGTTCAGTATGGGAGATTGAGTGATTTTCTTCAACTATAATCTGGCAATGTTGTGGTTCATTTCAGATTATAAGATTCATTTGAGTTTTCCAGGTGATAACCATAGCTTTAACTGTCTTAAAAGAACAGAAGGAGGCCTTTATACTATAATTCATGTGAGGTTATGGACAGATGGAAGTATTCAAATGACTGCTATATATTCCCAAGAAAACAACAATGCAAGACTAACGAATAAGATTACCAAGTTGGGATTGTTTATAAGAAGCATCCCATCTGGTGTCCACCAATTTATCAACATTACTGTATAAACACACTGATCAACAAGTATCTCTCCTTTGGTAAATAAGATAAGGTTCATTCCTTGAAATGTAATCGGTGGAGATTGCTTGGATATCCATTTCGTTATGCCGTTCCACTTTCATGTTAGGAGATCTCTGATTTTTCTTTCCAGATGGTGTTGGGAAAATTAGTTACATATAAACTGTAACAAAAGTAGATACCAGTATCAGATGGAATTGAGCTAGACGCCGGCATCAGATAGATGCCCAGCTAGTAGAAACTCAAATTGATGGTAATTAAAACCACTTTTTTGTGGCTACTGCTGTCATGTATATGCCTGCAGTTCAAATTTAAAAAGTTGAGCACGAAATTTTCTTGTTATATACACTATTCCAGAAGAAAAGCATTTCCAAACTATCCGAAAGGAATTGATTTGTAAATATTTGTTGCCTTAAATAATTTTGATCCAGTGCGTGCATCCACAGCACTGAAGGGCATCACGAAAATTAACATCCGCATCTTGATAAAGTATCCTGGTGAGGTGCACTCTGTGTTTTAGACTACCAGGTTTGGAGAACATTCTTAAACTTCGCCTATCCATTTAACAGTGGCGGAGTCAGGGTTATTTCGATTGGGTAACGGACAAGATCAAAATATAGGTCAAGGGCATGGTTACAAACTCGTCTACTTCCAGTGCAACAAATGTGGAAGCCAAGTCTGTTAGCATTATAATGACAGTGCCGTGAATGGGTGTCTTCTACTGCAGCATCAATTTTCTGTACTAAACCAGAAAGATATCCACTAGGTTGTTTGAAAGTAGTTGCGAAAAAGTTTATTTGGTTGACTGGATGTAGTGACGGAGATTTGGAGTTTGTTTTTTCGATCATTAGGGTTCTGGTGCATTAAAACTGGTATCCATTGCTGGAGTTCATTTTTTCTTTGAGCCAAAACTTGGGAGCAAACTTGTAAATCTAGTTTATATTTTTTTTGTTCTATTTGTATTTTAGATTTGTCGAATGCTAGAACTAAGCTACCGAGCTTCTATATGTTTTTGCAACACTGCAACAACATCATCATTACTGTAATGGTTTTTAAAGCAAATATCAAAAGTTGCAGCTAGGCCGCCAAGACCCAAGAAGAACATCTTTTGAGCAACACATCTGCATGTAGAGTCAGACTTATAGCTATCCTCGAACAACCTAACCATAGTATTTTAATTGATGAAAATGTCCCACTGAAGAGTAGGTATACGGGTGTAATGTAGAGTGTACGATTAACATTGCAAAATAAAAACTGCTTGAAAATTAAAATGACCAACAAAATTGCTTTGGATTTTTGACTTGAAGATAGATGATAATAATACAATGAAGAAGACATTGGAGTTCAACAAATTTGTCATTCTTAAGTATTACAATTTTCAGTTGCATAAATTTGATACATAAAAGGAGACATTGCTCACTTACTATTACTATGATCACAAAATTTAATAAACTTTTCTCTTTTCTTGTATGATGTCCTTCCTGTATCTTCTAAGAATCCGACCAGCTACGTGTAAAAACTTGGTTAGCCCAAGAGAGATGAATGACGGGAACTTACCAACATCTTCAAACCTCCTCCTAAAATTGGTCATATTGTATCAGCTGAAGTGTTTTCCATTTTAGTCAGTTCTCTCTCTGTTTGAGCCGCGGGTGTTATACAAAGGTAATAGACCACGTACCCCATGTTTCCTTTTCCCATAACACCGCCAATATAGAATAAAGATCACAAGAATCAAACAAACTGGAATTGCCCATCTGTTCCCAGAACACCCAAAGAAGAGAACAGTAAGTATAAAAATCGAGCATTAAAACTCAAGCTCCGTTGGCAGAAAATTCCAATATATGCTCTTGTTCAGAGCTTTACCTGTCTAGATCAAGGACAGGACTATAAACAATAATCTCCCAAGTTGCAACAATAAAATGCCATGCAGGATTGTAATAAAGTGACTCAGCTGACCAGAACATCCTCGTGTATGTCTCCAAGAATATAAATAATACCCATGCTGCTATCTCCATTAAAAAGAACTTAACAACGAACCTACCAACAATTACCATGACGAGGGAAAACGCCACCAACCAATTGAAGAGTCTGTGGTTATATTCTTTTATGAACAAAGACCGGGACTTCCCCAGCATCTGTTTAAAAAGAAATAGAAGATTATTCATTCAAGAAAAATATAATAACAATGTGGCAAAAGAGAATATAATTATGAATGGAGTAAACCTTTGCCATTCGCTGTTCGTAGTTAACTTTAGAGGGCCCAACACACTCAACCTCGAAGCTTTGATTGCACAGAAGGAAACCTGCATTAAATTTCGCCATGGAAGGAAGCCTCAGAACTTGAAGCTGGTCCATTTTGTCTTCACACCGTGTGTACAGTCCCTCACACAGCTTTGAAGACCTGTATTCATTTGCCAGAATGAAGTTCTTGTATGCCTGCATAGAGATTCCGGTTTTACGATTTGACATAAATTACATACATAGTGTAAAATGATGGAACTTTTCCCTGCGGTCATTTTATTTTTCAGAAAACGTTTTCAGTTTAATTCGAAAACTAAGATGGTTATCCAGATTCAAATTAAGTTTGTAGACATAATCTACTCCCTTGCATACATACAATGAGTATCTCAGTATCCAGCTTATCAACAGACTGCTTTGCATGGTGATGTCCGAAATGCTGCTCATCAAAGGATTTCATTGCTTCTGTTCTGGACTCCTCGTGAATTTCTTGCAGAGATCCCTCTGATATGGGTAATCGCAACTGACCCATCTTTTCGCTATACAACTTCAAGCACCGCTCTAGAATCCCTTTGTTGAAAACCTCCACAAGAGAGCCTGTAGAAGGGATCTCCCCTTTGTTCAAAGCATCAAGAATCTGAAACACCAAAATATATTGTCAGAGAGATCAAGATGCACAGAGCTACACACTCATAAGCAGAACTTATTGCCTAGCCGCACTCAAGAAGCATCCTTAGATTTTGCATGCCAGAAAAACAAATTGACAGAAATTAAAAACGAAACCTGCTCTAAGAAAGCTACAAACTCCTTCCCATTTAGGCGTTTACTCTGCACGATTTTAGGACGAATAATGGAAGCAACAAGTTCTTTCAGCTGCTCTCTTTTCTTAATATAGCTAGGGTCCAGTTCGCCATCCTTTAACTCACAGAGTTGTGTCCGCTGGAGATGAGGCTGTTACACAGTTTAAATATAAAGAGTCAGCAGAGTATTTTTTTAATTTTGATATTTAAAAATAACTAGGAAGCTCTGATGTAGCAGTTGGTTAAAATCATGCAGAAAGGGCAAAAAATTCATTTTAACAATGCTTGGACATAATGTTGAGCTTACACTCAAGAATTATTAAATTTTAAAAGCTGGATGGAGCCAAATGATGGAAAAAGAAATGTGATTATCCGGTCACGGACGAACACATACCTGTGGCAAGCTAAAAGCAGTACTATTATCACCCATAATTGCCAGAGACTCTCGAATTTGGTTAACCTGGTTAATATTTTTATCACCTGCGACCACAATTTGCATTCCCAGTCAAAATTTTATCAAATAAACCTAGAAAAATAATCACCGTTCACATAGGTGCAATAATGAGTCTTGAAACTAACTATTGGAATTAGGAACACTTTGAAGAGCTTCATTCACCATCTGTTGCACAGATTTTCCTTCTGCAAGTAAAAGTAAAGTCGCAGTATTTCAGTGGATGGTATAAAAAGAATGAGTTGTTCAACGACAATGAAGAAAAATGTGTTCATCATCAGATGCTGGTGATCCTGTATATGATTTCCAGATACTAAAATGTTGAAGTTACTGTTGACAATAAATCCACTAGGCAATAAGCAAATAAATCCATCTTCATAAAGTTGAATACACAGTTATAGTAAACATACGTAAAAAATCACGTTGGATGAGCCACAAAAGCTTTGCAGGCTCAAATGCGATATCTTGCCCCTAGAAAATGAGCCAGAAATAGCAATATAAGCACATATGACTAATTTATCTTCACAGCAGGTAAACAAAAATGAAACAGAAATAATGGAAAAGTATCTGTCAAGTACCTTCACTCTGTTTACCGTTTGAGATTTACAAAGAAAATAACAGAATCAGTTAGACTGGTGTATAAGTTTCCTGAGAAATCATGACACAAGAATGATGATTTTGGAATAACAAAACCTTCCATAGAATTCTTCTGCAAGCTCAACAGCAAATGACAGCCGAGATATATCTGCTTCACGGATCTAAAGCCAAAAAAAAAAGGAAAACCAAATTTATCCATTTACACCAAGAATAAAGGACTTAGATGGATCATAAAAATCCATAAGAGAAAAATATAATGTATCCATATAAGGGGAATGCAGCTTAATTAAGATCATAAATGATTGGCCAGCGAACAACTGACCGTCTCAGGTAGATTGTATATAAGCACAGAACTCATCACAGTTGCTAGCGCAAAAATCCTGCATAACTCGGATAGGAGTCAAAATTAAGAAGATAATAAAGTGAACAACCTTGGTAGGGAATAATAAGATTTCAAAAATGCTACCTGTCATCATATACATTAGACTTTCCAACACTTTCGAACCCTTCTGTATCAAGATAAAGCACGGATGTTTTTACTCCATCAATTGTCAATTCTATAGGGGTTCCCCATACCCATATTCCTGAAGAAATAAAATACAGAATGCGCCAGCATTATTAGATAAGAGTGAAAGCCAAACGCTGAATCATGTGATACCCAAAAACTTCAAGTGATTGTAACAGCTAGGGATTTTATCTATGATTCTGATGGTTAACGTTTAAATAATGTGCGTATCAAACTGCTGGTTGAAGGACAACTAAGCCTAAAGTTTCGGACCCATTATGTGGTAACTATGGGTATATAGGACTGTAACAGGCATCCCCATATGCTATCTAGATAACTTGAGATTATTCAACATGTCAACTCACCTTTCGTTTTGGTATCGCGCATATGACCGACACCAAAACCTGTAAAGAGTATTCAGTTTCAAAAGTTAAAAAGAAGTTCAAGAAGAATAAGAATACATAACCCCACAAAATATATGTCCCAAGTACCAGGAATGAAAAGGTTTTAATAATTAGAGAAAAGAAAGAACCTTCATCGCATGAAAGGGAGAGAAGTTGATTCAGAAGAAAAGATTTTCCTGAGCGGTATGGACCAATTACCTGTGAATTCATCCATGACGTTAAAGACAAACACAAAAGGGAAAGAAAGATAAAAAAAAGTAACATCATGAAATGTTCACAAGTTTACAAAGTGTTAACATAGATTAGGTACTCAAGATAAGGATTGCAGGCTTACAGCGACAGCTGCAATTGGGTTTGTTATTCTTTTTATTGCCTCCAAGCCTTCTCTTGAAATGCGAAGTTTAGTATGACCAGGATCAGGCTCCACAATTGGAAACCTATATGTACAAGTCATTGAGAACATTGTATGAGAAACCAAGATAATATATCAATGTGGCTTATAGAAAATTCTGGTTAAATTGAAATGATTAAAAGAACAAACATAAAATATGTAGAACTGTAACGGCAAACTTGAGCAGAAGAAGAAGTTAACATGGAGATAGCATAACCACAAATTAAAAAGATATCATGTAAAGACTAGAGAAGCACTGTTGATAAATGCTAGAGTATATTGTATGAGTCTTCAGGCTATATACAGGAACTCTAACTTAGTATTTTCAAAGTTTGACAAGAGGGCACATGTCTGGAAGCAAATTTCTCTCCCATTGACTTGCTTAGTGTATGGAAGTTTTGATGTAAACCTAACTGATTAAAACACATCTATTTGGAGAGAAATGAGTTTCACACTTTGTTATGTTTAGTGGAGGAAAAACAACAGTCATGACCATGACTTTGTTACAACAAATCTTACAATTAAATTTCATTAACCAAACACTGTTTCCCCAAATATGCTACATCAAGTTACTACTATTCTCCATGCATACTAATGATAACCACTAGCACTTTGTTTCCACACATAATGGTCAATGGTCATTTTTCCAGTCTCCATTTTGTTGCCAATCGAAGACTAGCACAATTTATTTAACTTCATAAATGTACTCGAAACAAATAACCATGATGCCAATCTACTCATATCTAATTTGGTTTTAGACTCAATTCAGCTGAAACTAACATTACAACCACCAAAAAAAGGGATAAACTTTAAGCTAATACAAATGCCTACTTTTGCACCAATAGTTAGTATAAAGCAATATAATGCAAAATGGAAATCTTATTATGGCACAAAAATAGCCAATCCAATCCAAAATTTCCAACTTAATTCAAACTGACAAATAACCCAAAGTGCATACAAGGATAACCAAAATAACACATCAGAATCAATCAACATTGCTAGATAGAATTGAAGGAAAATATGGAGAAAAAGAAATCCCTTACGCTTGTTGGAAATTATTATCTATTAAAGAAAACCCAGATGTGAATAAGCAAAAGTAGATCGATAGAGCAAAAAGCCATCTCCAAGACTCCATTTTTCTTCAGAAATCAATAATGTCTAATTCTAGAGAAATGCATAGAATTGTACGGAAAATGAGGAAAACCCGATAAGCATTAGGGTTTGTAAGCATGAAAGAGCAATGGATCTTAGCAAGAGTGTTATGTAAGATTACAAATCATGTTCTCAAGCATTTAAAGGTGAGTTTTCTTGCTTGGACAAGACCCGATTTTAAGGCACTTTTTCTACTTTTTAGATAAAAATGATTTTTTGCAAGGAAAGAAATATGAGATTCGTGATGAAAATGGTATGCGATTTTGATGCTTTTCTTCTTCGTGCACAGGAGTAAAGAAACAGTCAAGAAAAATGTAAGAGAAGTGAGAAAGTCATAAATTGAGATCCGTTTAGTTTTTACTTTTGAGGATAAAAGTATTGCAAGCTTGTGATTCGAACCAAGCATAGTCTAGGTTAGGGATTTGTGTGCGAGAAATTCAGTGTTCAATAGCTGACTTGAAGTCGTACGACTCCAACCAAGTCATTGTCGATTTAACCCCCTACGGTCGTGAAAGTAAACCCAAAATCTAAATATTAAATTTTTTTAGTAATATTCCGCCTGAAGCGTAACGGTAAAAGAGTAAATTTTGATCAGGCGGAAAACTAAGTTAACGCTTGGCGTTGGGCGCATATGTAAAGATTCATCTGTTGGAATGGTGTTGTATGGACGTATGCCAGTGAAAACGTTGGGTTGGGACGGACATTAGATGAACGCTCGGTGGGAAACGCAGCCCAGAACAACGTCTGATGTAGACGCACACATAACATCACGCCCAAATGACAGGCGTGGGTGCTCACTAACGCCTGATGGGGCGTTACCTTAGCCATACGCCTGGTGAATCTTCTACCTCGTGCAGCTGGTTCGTGTGCATCATGAATACGTGCGTTACATTAGCCATACGCCCGTTTATGAAACGGTTGGCTAGAGTAACGCCTACCACTATGTTCTTCAGGCGGAGGTTTTTATGTTCTTCTCTTCTCCACTCCTCTTCCAGACGCATACCACTTCAACGCCTACCATTTCAACCCTCCAACTGAACCCTATTCTCCTCTTCTTAACCTCTTTTCTGATTGAAAAACGCTAGCAGCAAAGAAACAAAACTTATCAAAGTTAGATTTATCTCAAGACAAGGTATGAAATTCAAACTTTATATGAATTTTAATGGATTTCATAGGTTTAGATTATGATTTACTGTAATGTTTTGTTAATTAAATTTGTATATATATGTTTAAAGATTAAACATATGATTATGAAATAGACATATTAGGTTTTACAAATTGTAATATTGTAATTTTGTAATTGGGTATAATTCTAGGATTTTGGAAGTTGTAAATTGGGTTTAAAAAATTGATGAGAATTAATTGATTTGAATTTAGAATTGATTAAGTTGTTGGTTAATTTGAGCTGGGTTGTGATTAATTTTAAGTTCTTGATTAATTGATTTGATATGAATGTTTATGAAATTTTAGAATTATGAATATTTATGTTCCTTTATAATGAATGTTTATGGAATTATAAAATTAGGGAATTATGATAAATTTTTCTAGAGTTATATTTTCTTGGCTAGACACTGTGAGTTGATAATTTATTTTGATAGCATTGTTCTTTATTTTCTTGGATTTTTGGATAGTTAATTGGTTTATTTTTTAATAGTTATTTTCTTTGCACAACATAACGTGTACCTCGGAGAACGGTGTTGGAGGCAAAACCATTATAATTTTGGCGTTCCCAGGAACCCACCAACTCGTATTGCCAACCTTGACAATGACGAAGCAAATCAGCTGAGAGAAAGCGATTTGGTCGATGCAACAGAATTAGTGCATGTTGTTACGTATGATTTGTATATTGAGTATTGGCGACATGTAACTAACTTGCAGAAATATGCCACCAAAGTCGATTGGGAGGTCGAAACATACGGGTATGCTGGTGACCGTATTAAACACAACATCCAAGAACCTGATAAACATGTACCCATTCCGCCTCAACAACAATTATCATACGCAAGTATACAACAAACCTTTTTTTTTTTAGTACATAAAAATACGTGAGAATGTGATTTATTTATTTTCATAACAGGTCGAAGCTTATGGTCTGGTTCAACTATATGCCGATTTTACGCAAAAGTTTCGTAAGTTTACATTAAATGAAACAAAGGAGAGGATAGAGTTTATCATGGAAAAAGATGAAGAAATACGGGGTCTACAAAACCACAACAACAATTTGGAGTTACATCTGGCCCATTTTCGTACGCAACAACCACCCTTTGGGTTTGGCATTTTTCTCTTATGCCACCATAAATGTGGAATACCATGGGTCAGGGATCATCATCAACAATGCCATCAGTTAATTACACATCGAGATCATCTTTGTCTCCTTTTATGCCACCACGATCGGCACCTGGGGAATCAAGATACGGATGGGTAGTCTTTCATTTGCATTTTATTGTCATTCAATCAAATATTTATTTTCTTTGATTTATCTTTTATCTGATTGGAATTGTCATTTCAAAAGACTTTTCTTATCTTTGTTTTGTCTTTTATCTGCTTTGTGTTGTCATCTCCAAATAAATTTTTAATCTTTGCTTTGTCCTTTATATCTGCTTTGTATTATCATTTCAAAAAACATATTTAATTTTTGTTTTGTCTTTTTATCTGCTTGGTCTTGTCATCTCAACCAACACTTCTTATGTTTGATGCGTCTATTCACTGTACTTGCCTCAACTCAGTTAATTTTTAAAATACCAAGAGTGTGTAGTCATATCAACACTCAAAGACTTATCTTAATATGCCTATAAATTGAACACTCGATTCTCCAATTATACAAACCAAAACTGCAAACATCAACAACCAATGGCATACTATAAGAATAACACTGACTATTCTGCTTCTTGTTCTTCTCTTCCTCCTCCTCCTCCTCCTCCTCCTCCTCCTCCTCCTCCTTCTTCTTCTTCTTCTTCTTCTTCTTCATATGGTGATGATGATAATAATAGTTTGTACTCATCAGACGAAGATTTAGTTACATTGAGCAAAAATAACAAAGCAGTCACTTTAGGATTGATCATTTCAAGTATGAACTGGCCTCATACTCGTATCCAAATACCAAGAGAACATGAGGCCGGTGCAATACTTCTCTGGAAAGATTACTTTTGCAGAAACCTTACGTTTCCACCTAATATATTTCGTAGAAGATTTAAAATGCGGCGAGAATTGCTCAACCGTATTTTGGGAGCTGTCGTAGCAGTAAATAATTATTTTGTTAAAAAAAAAAAAGATGTTTGTAGCGTTCCTGGATTAACCCCTCATCAGAAAGTTACAACATCAACACGAATGTTAGCTTATGGATATGCGGCCGATGCAATAGATGAGTACTTACGCATTGGAGAAACTACTGTTTTGGAAACAAATCGTAGGTTTTGTAAGACGATTGTGCATTTGTATGAGAAATAATATTTGCGCACACCAACTGAGCGTGATGTTGAATTGTTGCTTAAGGAGAACAAAGATATGGGATTTCCGGGGATTCTAGGTCGTGTAGATTGCATGCGTTAGAAATGGGATAAATGCCCATCGGCGGAATCAGGGGCTTACACTGTGTACAAAGGGAGTGAAAGTATTGTGTTGGAGGCAGTAGTGTCATATAATCTCTGGTTTTGGCATGCATTTTTTGGTATGCCCAGTTCAAACAATGATATTAATGTGATGAACCGTTCTTATATTTGAAAAAGATTATCAACGGGAAAGCACCACTAGTGAACTTTGTGGTAAACAGACATCCATATGATATGGGATAGTATCTTGGTGATGGCATATATCCAGAGATTGCTACTATTGTGATGTCTATTAAACATCAAGATTCCCAGAAAAAACAGAAATTTTCAGCAATCCAAGAGGTTTGTCGAAAAGATGTAGAGCGAGGCTTTGGGTTACTGCAAAATCAATTTGCCATCGTCAAGCAACCTGCAAGAATGTGGAATCTATACGTACATGCATATATCATGAAAACTGTTATCATTTTACATAATATGATAATGAAGGATAAGCGTCTACCCGGTGATTTGCCACATGAATATGATCAACGCCGCAACCATGCACCGATAAATATTTTGAGACAACATAGTGGTGAACTTTCGAGAATAAGAGTTGAGCAACGCCGACGTGCAATACGCAACAAAGATACGCATATTCGTTTGCGAAATGACTTGATCGAACACTTATATTCAGATTTTGGAGACGAATAACATTTTTGAAACCATGTGGATAGGTTTTGTGGGTATATATTTTGTAAACCCTCCCGAGACACCACTCGGACACTAGGGGCACCTAGGGGTTTAAAGGCTTGTTGCAATTGTTATGTGCAGCGTGATGCCTGCGAAAGTGAGATTAGGATTAATTTTTTAGCACTTGTATTATCAATATGCTTACTATGTTGTAATGAATAAATTAACGGAAGTTTCATAAATAACCAATATCACTTACTCAGGACAACAATACACCACTAGATGTTAAGATATCTCATTTTCGCCGGAGTCACGGTTGCACTTAGCACGTGCAACAAGCCTTTAAACCATTAGGTGGCCCAGTGAACGAGTTATGTCTCGTGAGGATTTATAAAGAGATATACCCACAAAACCTATAATCAAACCTTCAACGAGTGGTACGACTCCCTGGATGACGATCTAAACATCTTCGAAGAACAATCAACACAAAAGGGTTGTATTTTTCCATCACCCTTAGGATCTCGAAATGAGGTTGGTACCTGAAATCTGAACCTTTCCATCTTCTCCATTCCTCAAGAGATATCGCACCAACTTCGTCATAAGTGTCATTCCTAATTCTTCTTTCATTTACCTTAGCGGTTAAAGTTGAAAATTGTAGTACTGCCCTTCCTATTTCCTGAAATTGACAAAAAAGGTCTGCTCTGTTCCGCTTATTGGGGTTATCGGTTTCATTACAGAAGTTAGCATAGATATATTCTAACCATTCCATGCTCATTCATCCGACGTTCATGACCCTTGCTGGATAATATAATACTAAGTTTCGACAAAGAGATAAATCTTCCTCTATGGTAAAATTATCAGCATTAATACTAAAATTTTGGTAAGCCACAATTCTAAAACGGAGAGTTAAAAATAATCTTTGAATTAAGTTATTTGAAATGTGGAAGGTGTGGTTTCCAAATGGGAACGAATGGGTGTATATAAGGCCTTTTTTGAATATAAATAATTTTTTAATTTTTCAATAATATATTAAAGCATGATATTGAAAGAAGTGACGACTTTGTTCTGTTCTAGCCTAATGGGTAACTAATAACAGTCTATTCAATGGATGGCTAGAAATACTATGGACGCCTAATTGTGAAAGGTGTTTGGTCCGCGTGCAACGACTAAAGCATGGTATAGAAAGAAGTGACGAGTCTCTTTTTTTCGAGACTGGTGGGTCCATAATAACGATTTATTCAGTAGAATCCAGCGTTTCAATTATTTACTTTGTCAATGTTAAAAATTTAAACAATCCCACTTATCTACTCATGTAGAAGACGAATATATATGCTAATATCATGAGTGTCTAGTCTTTTATCGTGTTGATGTTAATGCAAAAAAATGAGTGGTTGGTTTAATTTTTCATCTGACTTACTTAATTACTCGAAATTTAAAGTTTTCATTAATTCAAACAAAAGGTACATTGGAAGTTCAATAACATTTAAAATAACACTATTAATTCAAAACTAAACTGAAAATTTTAACCTCTTAATACAATTCATTAATAATCATAAAAGTAGAAAATAAAACTACCAATCAATTAATAATCATAATAATTAAGGTTTCAGCTAATCCAAGAACGTTTTAAGCTTGACTTCTCCTTCTCTGCAAAATGTATGCCTTTCTAATTTCGATGTACTCTTTTGTTACGGCATCCAACCCGGAGACATCCATCATCATTATGCGAAACTCGTCATCTGCTTCTTTCTTTGCGTCAATTTTTTCTTTCCTAGCTTGTTTTGCTGCAAATTTTGCCGAAGACTCAGCTAGTTTTGCTGCAAACTCGGATTCTCTCTGCGCCATCTTCATTTTTGTTTGTTCTCTATAATTGGTGTTGAAGTTTTGTTGTTCTTTAATAATTATTTCCATCATTTCCTGTTGGCAATGGATTTTGCTCTCCTGTTTTCTTCAGTCGTTTCGCCTCTTTTTTTTCCATATGATGGTTATATGTGTTAAGTATATCTCATATTTCTTCATCGCCACTAGAATGGTCTTGACTTGTTTCCTGTCTTTCCCGGTCTTCCTCGCCACTTTCAGAATCTTTTTCAGTTCGTGATGAATCGAAAACAATTGTCGATCGTCGTGAATATTTGATATTTTCTAACATAATTGTGTAGCACTCCTCATGCTTAAATATTTTGCCACCATTAGCTTCCTTGAAAAGCTTCCTTACTTCTTCAATCTGTTATTGTTTTAAAAAAAGTTTAGTGGACGATATACAATTCAAAATAATAATGTACGGGACAAAAATTAAATGGTACTTACCTTTGTTTTGGGGCCCCATCCAGTATGTGTTCACGTTCCACTTCCGCCTCTTTTGCAGAGTAAAGCGCCACATCTTTACTTATTACCTGAAATCGTTTCTGAATGGAGGTCCAAGTGTGCTCTGGCATTGTAGGTATGGCTTCTTTCATTCCACGTAAGATGCGAGACCATATTTTTCTTCTAATTGATCGGAACCAACACTAGAATCTTAAGATATTAATAAATGAATTCTACACATCGCTACATCTTCAAATGTAGAAAAATTTGGACCTCGTGGTTTTGGTGCCATAATTCTAACTGATTTGAAAGACAAATATATGAAACTAGTGAAATTTTTCCCGTATAAAAATGAAATGAGTTAGTAGTATATGAAATACTCAACCAATTCATTTATATAGGTATACCAAAAGATAGTCGTTACAACGGTTATTACAAGAGGCGCTCATATACACCACCGCCCCACACAGGCGTATTTTTGGCTAACGCTTATAAACAGGCGCAAGTTTGGATAACGCCCACAACAAGCGTAAATTTGGTGCACGCCCAAGACAAGCGTAAATTTGGTGAACGCTTAAGTACCAAGCGTTTGCGAGGTTAACTCCCCGCTAGACGTGCTCTTGGGTGAATGCCCAATATAGGCGGCTCTCTGGTTCACGCCTGGATCATGAGACGGTTGTCTAGGATTACGCCTGGCACGAGACGGAGAGGTAATGTCACGCCTGACACGAGACGCACAGGTAACTTCACGCTCCACCATATTCGTGTTTGGTCCATTTCTGGGATCAATTTTTATCCCAAACAGTAAAAAACTAGACCAAAACCCAAATACAGTCGCCCCACTGTGATTGGTTTTGGGCGGACCAAAGACTAAATTTGGGTTTGGTCCAGGTTATAATCGCCCCATTGTGGATGATAAAGGAATTAATTGGGGACTATAATTTGTATTCCCAATCAGGATAGTAGGGTTGTCTAAAGTATGTTAAGTATTCTCCTAGTACTAATTAAATATTAAAGTGCGGGTTAAAACCCCACTACCCATATATCGTACCACCAAAACTCCAGCGAAAATAAAATGAAACGAAAACCCCATTTGAATTAAACTAGCCAAACTACCCACCGATAAACTTAACCCAAAAGTAACTGCTGAAAATCATCCCAACCACATTAAAGAGGTTATACAACGTTTTTCTTTTGTAACGACTTTGTTTGTTCGTTAACTCTTCTTCATTTCATTGAAAAATTAAAAGACCTAAGATCTGCAACAAAAACCTCTTCCCCGTTTTCGATTCCCTTTTCTTCTCCACTATTCTGAAACCTCTAATATCTTGATTTGTATTTATGAAACGATTCTCTGTCCTAAATAACCAAAATAAAATCCTAAAAGTTGAAACTGATTTATGAGGTTTCAACAAATTTTGTTGAAGATGGTGAAGAAAAAAGAAAACGATCAAAAGTGAAAGTCGATTGCAACACCTAATTCGGGAGAAAAAGAGTAAACCGATTCGGAAAATAAATTATTTGAATTCAGTTTAACCGAAATTGAATCGTAACTCTCTTATTCTGTTTCAACAAAAAAAAAAATCTTAAAAATCGAAAATTATTCTCTTAAATTTCTTCTGAAACACAAATTCTATTTAGTTTATGGTGTTGATGAAACTGTTTAGTTTATGAAACACAAATTCTCTTAAACTAAATACAAATTCCATTTAGTTTATTGCATGGTTTTAATGAAATTGTTTAGTTATGTTACAACAATTTTAGGTTTCAAACTGTTTTTTGGTACAGTAAATTGTTGGTACTTATTTAGCTAATGTTTCAAAATGATTTTGGTATAGTATTTGTGGAGGGAACATAAATATTTGTTGATGAAACATAATTTGTTTCATCATTTTCTAAAATTATTGATGGTTCTTCAGAAACTCTGTTGGTGGTGTAAGTTTGTGCTGAAACTTTTTTTGGTTTCATCAATTTTCCTTATCTTTGGTTTCCTTATCTGTTGGTGTTATATGAAACTGTATTGGGGTGTTTTTTCTTAATAATTTTTTATTGGTGTTATATGAAACTGTATTTGTATTTTTTTTGTTGAAATATAATTTGGTTTCATCAGTTTCCCTTGATAATTTTTTAGTTCCAACTGTTTAAATATTTCTTTTTGGTATCGTCTAATTTTGTAGCGTATTATTTTGGCTGAAATCAATTTTATTTTTCGGAGAAAGTACGTGAAGATATATATAGGTGCTCGTTGATACAATTGTGTGAGGAGGCACCTAACATAAAATATTTGATCAAAGACAAAAAAAACACATATGAAGGCACTTATAGCATGTCCATTTTGGAGTTTCTTTAAACCATTCTATGATTGTGCACTGAAAGAAGAAGAATTAAAGAAGAAGACAAGAGTCGTAAAGATGATGTTAAGTACATATGAAGTTAGAGACCCACGTGTAAAACCATATTGTTTCAAGCTAAAGAGAACAAATATTATGATATTGCAAACTACTCCTGAACAATTTGCTGTTATTTTTGGTCTACAAAGGATAGAGGAAGTACTGTAGAAATAACCAAAGATAATGAGTTGAAGACAAATTTATTCCTGCATGAATACTTTAGTGGAAGTAACAAGATGCAGAGATCTGTTACTTTCAGTTCTTTGATGCAAACTGTAGCTGATAAAACCAAATCAGATGACTTCGTTAAGTTATCAGATGAATAAGGTCTCTTTTCCAGGCCTTATTCACGAGCATCTAATGGAGTCATTAAGAAAAGCAGAATAAGTTGAAGATGTATCGGGTTGCATCGTTTACCCATTGGTAAATCCTTTTTTGTTTATTTTGATTCATAATTTGATGTCGTGAGTTTGATTGATTCATAATTTGATATTGTTTTTTTTTTTCAATATTGGCTTGCCGAAATGAGTCAGATGACACACATGATTGAAAAAATATTGGGTGCAACAGCTACCCAAGGTTCACTAGATGGAACCTTGATGGATTATGCCATGCAATGTTTGAAAAGTTCGAGAAGCTTGAATCGAAAATTTACTCAAAAGTAAAACTAAAAACCATTCTTATTTTTTTGTTTGCTACTTTTTAATGTTTGTTTGCTTCTCTTTAGTTTGAAAAAATATGGTTATATTTTTCTGAAACAATATTTGGTTTCATATGTTTTTTGTCGAATATTTGTTGGTTACAGGTTACTTTTTAATGAAACAAATATTGGTTAAAAGTTTACAAATTCTATCTGAAACCAATATATCTTGTTGATTTGCAAATGAATGTGGGTCACCGAGCTGGATCGTTCATGGATCTATATGATGACCGAGAAAAGTGTTTGTTTCAGCGCTTACAAGAAAACGATCTTATTGTTGAAGAGTATTTGAAAGAAGAGCAGGTGCTTGAAAATGAAGAGCATATTAATGCTGCTGAAAAGGAAGAACATATTGAAGATGATCGTATGTTGGAAAAGGAATAACATATTGAAGATGGGTCTTACAAGGTCAAGTACAAGTGGGTAATGAAACTAATTTCGAAACTTACCACACCCGGAAACAATAGGCTCTTAGAAGAAGATAAAAATATGTTAGAGAAATTTGATACCGAGGAAGCAGAGACAGATGAAGAACAAGAGGCACAATTCAAGAATGTTGAAAAAGAAAAGGAACAATTGAAGAATGTTTATCAGAGAAATTCAAAGAAGAAAAGGTCTTACAATGATATGTTGGAACCAAAAACTGTTTCAACTCATAAAGAAAAGAAGCAAAAGTTTGGCAATGATGAAGAAACACAACATCACGTTGAGGTGAAATATTTATTTTGATTTGTTTTTTTCTTTGATTTGATTTGATTTGTTGGCAATTAATCTAGTTTATTGAATCCAATGAATATTGCAACTGATGAATCTACATGAAGAATCACAACAAGATGATGCAATTGAACCATAAAGGGTCTCAACATATGTAAAAAACATTCAATATTTTGAAGATTTTTTGTTGGAACCACAAAAGGTTTCAACACATGTAGAGAAAGTTTCAACACCACAAGATGATGAACTTCAGTAGCAACAATCAGGCCAAGTTGATAATTTTCAAGATGAAGAACTCGGGAGTCTAGATAGTGTCTTGTTGCATATAAAAATTACAAAAATCATCGAACAAGCAACTAAAGATGGCACCGGAGAATAAGTGCAATCAAAGATTATACAATAAGAGGTTTCGGAGTTAACTCCGAACATGATTGAAGAAATCAAGGTGGCTGAGCAAGTTGAATCTGAAGTCAACAAATTGAAGCCAGCGACAAAGATTGTAGAAGAAGAGATTTTGTTTTTAACTCCAAACACACCTGAATATATCAAAGTGGATGAGAAAGTTGAATCAGAAGCTAAGAATTCTTCTTTATCGAAGCCATAATTGAAGATTGTAATAGAAGAGGTTTCAGAGTTAACTTTGAACACAATAAAAGATATCAAGGTGGCTTAACATGTTGAATTGAAAGCCAAAAAATGTTCTTCATCAAATCCAGAGAACGAGATTGAAGTATGAACTCAGGGTTCAATGATGAAAGTGTTATTCAGCAAATGAAAGACGATTATGCAAAGAAAGGTTCTTCATCAAAGCCAGAGATCTAAAGCATATACTACTAATCAGTTGTAAGCATAACAAAGGATATAACTAATTTTGAAGATGATGTGCCTGATTTCAGTTTAGGACTGACGTAGAGTAACAACGATAAAGAAGATGGTGAGCATGAATCTGAAGACGTCACTACCGAACAAAAGTTGAGTAACATAATATCAAGAATGAGGAAAAACAAAAAGAAGATGCAACCACCTGTTAAGATGCAGGATTATACACCTAGGCAAGTTAAGAAGAAAAGAAATAATTGTATATGTGTTGCGATAAAAAACCCTAAAGAGTCAAAGGAGATGAAGGAAACGAAGAAAAAAAAGGTGAAGTTGAAAGCAGTTGACAACTCGAAGATTATGAAGGAACTAGATTTAAATCAGAGACCACTCATGAGAAGATTTTGCAAAACGCATAATGAAACGTAAGTGGCATTCATACTTTTTTGATTTTTGGTTCCATAATTTTCAGTGCTTAAACCAAAATGTGTTTCAGCATATAATTTCCTTTTTTCTTCTTTGATCATTCCTTAGAAATACATTTCTTTCAGGTTTTTTTTTCTTCTTTGATCATTAATTAGTTTTTCAACAATTTAAAACAACGATATGACATGGGAGAATAAGAAGCTTGGATTGTACATATCGGTGAGAAATATGAATAACTTGATAAGAAAAGGTGACATCGCAGGAGACGTGATTGAGTTCTACATGATGAAATTGCAAAAGAACATATCAAAGATAAAGTTGAAACAGATGGTACTAATAAGTACAAAAGAGTTGTGTTTATAAGCACATATGCATATGTAACTTTTCTCTAAATTCTCTTATGCAAGTGTTTTTGTGAAACCAAATTTGGTCACATAACATGATTTTTGATTTTTTAATGAATTTCATACATTACACTCAATCGGGAGAAATGTGACGCTACAATTTATGGTTTCATCGACAAAATGGATGGTAGTGTAGAATTTTTATTCGTTCGGTTGCTGACAAAACTTGGTAAAACTTTGTACCACTGAACATTACTAGCTTTTGATAATGAGGCCGAAGAATTCTCTCACTACAGCTCCATGGCTTCAACTTAAGAAGAATACAATAAAAGTGGTCTAAGTATGAAAGAAAGAAATAGTGTCAGCATTCAAAGAGCACGATGCAAATCTCTCACATGAGCAGACAACTCAAACACGAGAATACGTTATGAACATCCCTTCGTGTTGTCAGCAAAATGTGTAAGTGCTTTAAAAGATCTTGTTGTTAATTTCAGTCCTTTTTTTCAATTTAAAGATCTTATTTATTAATTTAAGGAATGATTGCGGCCTTCATGTTTGCTATTACATGAAGAGGCTCTTGAAGGGAAAAATTACGTCCCATGAAGCGAATATAAAACAGAAGGTGCAGAATATGAGGCCAAAGCTAGCCTATAAGATCCTTCTCGACAAAATAAATGTATAGAAAAAGACACTACAGTTCAGTCTCTCATGGAAAAAAGTTTATTTCAGTTTCAGTTTAAAGTACTTGTATAACTTAAAAAGATTGCAGTTTTAGTTTTAGTTTCAGTTTAAAGTACTTGTGTAATGATTTCAGTTGGAAGTTTTAGACATATTTAATTTAAAATATTTGGAACTTTTATTAAAATATCTCAGTTTGTATGTTTATAAAGATTTCAGTTAATAAAATTAAGTTTCAGCAGCGAAAAAAATGTTGGAACCCTTTTTGGATTTTTGGAAAAAAGTTGAAACCAAAAAGTGTTTCAACATATTGCAAAAAGCTAAACCTTTAGGCATGAACCCTTAGGCTTGAACCCTTAGGCCATGAACCCTTAATCCTTGAACATTTAACCCGGGAACAGGGTTCAGGGTAAACCCTTGCAGATGGTGGATTTTTGACAAGGGCTAGAATTATAAAATCTCCCTATGCCTAGCAGGAGAAGCATATAAGTACCATGCATATTGCTGCGCATATTTCTGGCTTTATATCAAAACATGAAATACTGTATTTCTACTTATATTCCGCAGGCGAATTAAGAATATAGTCTCTACAAATGGCTACGGGCGTTCTATATTGATCACGTAGTCTCTCTAACATTTAAAATATTTATGCCATATCAAACCAGTCTCAAGTCGCATAAATTCCACAGCTGAATTCCTTGAACTTGCTTTGGATGCGCATCGATGTTCCAATAACATCGATCTATTATGAAAATAGCTAATGTCTGATCTCCAAGAATGCATTTTAGTTTAATATCCTGCTCGCAAAGAGCGCACCACAATTCATCGTCCTGTCCTTAAAAAATGCCACTTTAGCTTTTTACTCAAAGACGTGTCACAAATTATGCGTCGTTCCTCTTGGACGCGCCACAATCAAAGAGCAATGCCCCAAGACGCGTTGTATTTCTGCACTAGGCCAGCATTAGCTCACTAAGGTTGCATCCTCAAGGACGCTTCACTATGCAAAAACAGTATGGAAAAAAGAAATCATGCAGAGAAGAATCACATAAATCTAAAAACAGTTAAAATTTAAGCTTGTTATTGTTCAGTGCTGGAAACTTTATGAAAAGAAGAACAATGCTACTTTTCAAAATTCAATTTTAGAAGTCCACGCATGTCAGGAGTAGTACACAAAGTCTTTGAAGTTATATCAAACCAAATCTCTATGAGTTCTGCACATGTATGTTCAATTTGCATCATTTTACATTACCAAATATATGGAACATGTCAACTACATATAACTTAATTAATGCCACCTGATTTACCAACCCATATCCTATAGTTCAATTTATCCCTTTTTGGTGTCAGTCTCTACTCCACTTTTTCAAAATATGAAAAACACCAACTTAGCTAGATATCAAGTCAATAATAACATGGTATAAAGTGGTTGTGTGCAGAGTAAACACATCAAATTCAAGTAACTCTTCAAGATAAAATTCTCTGCTAAAAAGTATTTTTATGCATTTATGCGGAGAGTTATGGCTAGAGTGCAGTAGTGCATAATATGCAGAAAGAGTGAAAATCATTTCGACAACCCCCATTAATCGTCAACAATAAAAAAAATCAACAAAACCAACAATATAATAGTCACCATACAAAGATTCAATTAACCAAAATCAACAAAGTATGAAATTCTGAATTGATTCACAATACCTTGAACTCTTGAAAGCAACAATATGGCAATGTTATTAAGTATAATCATGGGTATGATTTAACCACAACCTTCTTCTGATAAATTGATTATTCCCTGCAAAATCACAAAAACAATGAGTATGAGTTAAACATAAACATAAACATTAAAAAAACCACATAAACATAAACAACAGCGACCAACTAACTATGGACATACTTCAATCAATTAAGGAGAAACCAATCGAAAAAAGAAATAAATTAAATCCTTTACAAAACCCCTATTTTATTCATCCAATACCTTTGCCTAATAAACATTATAATTTACTAACCAATCTAAGCAATTATAAATGCAAATTACTTACTAATAAGAAAGGGTGAAATCAAATTAACTCTTCCATATGCAAATTATTAACTGGGATTTCAATTTAAGGCACAAAATTAAAGTAAGGGAAAATATATAAGAAGAAGAAGAAGAAGTGGGAATCGAAGTGAAGTCATTAGATGGAGAACTCAGAAGATTTTTTTGTTAATAATGGAGAACTGAGAAGAAATCGAAGGAGAAGTCGAAGATTATTTTTTTCTAAAATTGGTTTCGGTCTTTTTTGTGAAATGGGGAAAAGGGTAAATATGTGTTTGCCTATTATAACATTTTTAAGTTGTGATAATCACAACCAGCTCTTTTGTTCTTTTGTAGCATTTTTATAAAAACGGTGGGGTATTTTGGTCAGTTCACTGTAAACTGGTGAAATAGGGCCTTTACATTATTATAGTGAGATGTTTATGGTTGAATGATTGATTGTTTAGATGACCAACTAAATTGATTTATTGGTTAATCTAATGCTAGTATTGAGTTAGAAGATAATTAATCGTTCAATAACTTCTACACAAGTAGTAAACATGAGAACTTGCAAAGGGATTTATGGAGAAATTGTGTGTATAAACAACGTTAGCAAGTGGGCCATGATCTAAGAGTTTAACGATAGACTTAAAAACCTATAGCCGCAATCGTACGACGACTACAAAGTAGAAGCGGCAAATACGAGATCGTCCACAGGGATTGATAATATTATTTCTAATTACTAAACAAATTATGTGCTAAAAATGAAGAAATTGTTTTGGACAAACTATTGAATTTAATTATAAAGATAAAATAAATTAATAAAGTAAAAAAAGAAAGGTCTAGGGTTTCAGATTCAATTACTTCTGATGTTTGTAAAATTAACAATTTAATATCTTAAACATTCAATCTCAAACTACTCAAAACAATATTGAACCCAATCTCATGTTTTGGAAAAAAAATATATATACGACTTGTGTCGTTGAACAAAAGTATAATCTCCTTCGCTTATAAAAGATCAATAGCTTGAAAACTATTCAGAACAATTAACTTGAAGCATTTTTTAGAAAAGAAATTATTAGTCATTAAATAGCTCAATTGAGAGTAGAAATTATGTCAAAGAATTAAATATTAAAGTTACACATCAAAAATAACTTTCTCTTACACACTAGAGAAGAAGATTAGCCACTCATAAAGATAAGAATAAAATAAAATTGATAAATCATTCAAATTTATTAAACAAGAAAGGCTTATAATTTTTCTTTATCTCTTTGTCGATTTAACGATACACCTCAAGAGCAGTAGAAAGAAGAGATGACGATTCGTGTCGCAAAAACGTTAAGAACAATTGAATTGATTAATGATTCAACGACACCTTCTGTTAGACTCAATCTCTCAAACTGTCACATCTATGTTGATGGTAGATTTTTGAAAAGGGAGAAAATTGTAATATTGCTTTTATCCAAACTGCAAAAGTACGAAACAAATATACATAAATTCCTGACCCGACATCAGAATTATGAATACGTATTGCTATCCTACATTGTGCAAGAAAATCGAGAAGGGAATATTGAGATCTTGGATAAATTATCCCTATAGCTCCTTTTGCATATATATGCATAGAAATTTCATAGTTATATTCAACTAAATTCTCGTTATTTCATGTGCATCTAGGCGAACTATTTGTAGAAAACAGAATATGTTGATTATACAAAATTGCGAACATCCATAATATAGGCTAAGGCATATCTGAACAAAAACGCAAACTAGATTCATACCATCTAATTGCAGAGTCGCATCAAGCATAATTTCAAGTTGCAAACTTCCACAACTGAATATCTTGAAGATGTTCTGTATGCATTGCATAAAAATTAATCATAAATGCTAACACTAAATCTCATATAATTGAGAAAACCTAAACATGTCATAAATATGGCCACGACATTAATGAATGTAAAAGCTAGTAGTGCATACGTAATGACCATGGCACTAGCAAGAGCTATCCTTGGAAAACCCTAGTCATACTCCCAACACCAATAGGTAACACACTTATGTGCCAAAAGGCCAGGAAAGAGCCAAAAGACCAAAAATGTCAGCAAAGCCAATATGCTTACGCGCCAAACACGCCCTAGCCGTGCTAGCGCTAGCACCAGCGCCAACAACGTTGCAGGCCTGGCAGCGCTAGCGCTAGTTTTACCATCTTCCTATTTTCGAGCATCTTTTCGCTCTTGCTTGTGCTAGCATCATCCTGAGTCCATGACTCCACCAATTCCTGCGAGAAATCAAATCATGTTACATGGGGGGATTATTCATAGGGTTTTGGTCTGGCGATTACAACAACATGTGGCATAGCAATACCCCATGATCTGGAAGTTACAAAGTAGTGGTAAAGCTGGAGTAGTTAATGGAGTAATGGTTTCCCGAAGATTCCATGGCGGTTATACCATTATCCCCATGACTTCCACTTCTCTATCTCTTCACCAACTCCACTACTTTACAAGGAAACGTGTGAATTCTAAACTATTATAAATAGGCTTCTTAGCCTATTCAGAAATCACAACAAGCTTACAATTCTCATAAGCTCTGTGATTTTTCTCAATAGTTCTACAACTTTACACACAAATTACTTCAAATTTCTTTGCTTCCCTCTTTTAAGATCAACCCATTTTTTCTTCTTATGAATGAAGCAGGACGGAATGGCTATTATCGTGGTTTAGGCTTTCCTTGTACGATTTTGATTTCTGAATCTAAAGAAAGTACTTCTACAATATATATTTTTGTCTAGAATCAATTTTTAGGTACTAACAACTGGCGATCACACTGGGAGATCAATCCCTCGGTCACGAATCCATTTTTTTTTTCAAACTCCTGAAAACCAATCTCTCAATTATTCGAAAATGGTTGGTCTTAGGTCAGATTCAATTACTCCCAATTCTAACATTTCCCTGTCAATATCAATTCGATATGCACAACCCCTTTACAGCAGTCAATGTCGTCATCGACCCACGTCTTGATAACGGTACTACGGAAGTGGCCAAAACCCCAATCACTCTGGATGAGTTGATGTGAATACAAGAATCTCAAGCAAGAATTATGGAAAGACTGGAAGATGCGGTAGGTGCTCTATTATCTCCCCTTGTCAAATTAATATAAGAAGTAGGATGTCGTAGCACTTTTGAACAAGGCACAAGCTCCACAAAACCAGGGATTGATTTCTCTATTTATCATAATATTTGGAGCTTCACTACTACAGAAAAACCAGTAAACCAGGAAGCCATATTTCTAATTGAAAACCTGTGCGAGCTTCTTCCCTTTTCCAAGGATCATGTGTCGACACCTTTGCTGCTCTCAAACACATAGCCGTGAACACACACATATGATTCCATCTCCGATGGAAATAGAGACAACCATATCAGACAACCCAGCTATAAATAACGTCGCCTTCACCGAAGAAGACATAATGGCCGAAGAAGGTCACAATCGAGCCTTGTATGTCACCGTTCATGTCAAGGAAACCGAATTTAAGAGATCCCTTATCGACACAGGAGCAATCACCAACGTCATTACACTCAAAACGCTCAAAGTTGCCCAAGTCCCTCATAATCAGATCATACAACACCCCATAGTGATTAAGGTTTTGAAGGTAACCACACTAACTCCTATGGCCATGTTTATATAAATTTACAAGTTGGTCCCATAGTATCCAAGGTGAGGTTCCACGTCATTGCAAAAGAGCCCGAATACCATATGATACTGGGGCGTCCATGGTTGCATGATACCAAAGTTCTTCCCTCCATCTACCATCAATGCGTGAAAGCAATATTGAACGGGAAGATCATACGCATAATGCCGTCGCCATCACCCTACAATCCAATATATGATGTTGAGTTATTTAAACCAGAGGGTGATGCCATCAAACCATCCAACAAAGTCTACAACACACCGTTACCTGACTGGGCCTCAATAGCAGACGAACCAATAACCTTTGCCGCGAAAGACGGGTCATCAGGAGCAGCTTCCAGACCCTCTGGATACCACCATGGGATTTCCGGCATCATAAATCCTCATCCTGCTAAGACAAGTCATAGTTTCGTAACTGGTTGCGACGGTGATGGAAAAATGGTATACTTACGCAACCGTTGTTAGCAATTAACATGGGAGAACCACAAGGAGTCTCCCCGCCTGTAAATATGCATCCACAGTGAGGAGCAATACCATGAAGAATTCCAAGACGCACTGCGATAATTACAAGACGGTATAAAAGCTACGGATGACGCACTTGAAACCATCAATATGGGAACAGAAAAAAATCTATGGCCAGTTTCAATCAGCTCAGCATTGTCACCAGAAGAAAAAATAGGGCTTGTCAATCTACTCAAGGAATATCAAGACGTCTTTTCTTGGACCTACGAAGAAATGCCAGGATTGGATATCAAACTGGTCACACATCATTTACATGTTGCTCTTAACGCCAAACCAGTCAAGCAACAACTCAGACAGTTCAAACACGAAGTCGAGGAAGAAATCAAGATCAAAATTCATAAGTTGCTGGCAGTAGGCTTCATCAAACCTATCCAACCCCATGTGGTTGGCTAACGTTGTACCCGTCAAGAAAAAGAATGGTCAAATAAGATGTTGTGTAGACTTCAGGAACCTGAACAAATCTTGTCCCAAGGATGACTTTCCTCTTCCAAACATCGACATGCTCGTGGATGTTACCAGTGGACATGGCATGTTCTCATTCATGGATGATTATAGTGGCTACAATCAAATAAATATGCACGAGTACGATGCTGAGAAGACCGTGTTTTGAACTCCTATCGGGAACTTGTATTACACAGTGATGTCTTTTGTATTGAAGATGCCGACGCTACTTACCAAAGAGTCATGACAACAATCTTTCACGACATGATGCACAAGCAAGTAGAAGATTATATCGACGACGTGGTAGTGAAATCCAAAACCAGAACATCCTATGTAGACGTCCTATGCCAAGTCTTCGAGATATGTCGAGAATATTATTTAAAGATGAACCCTCTGAAGTGCACTTTTGGAGTATCCTCCGGGAAGTTTCTCGTATTTCTGGTAACATCAAAAGGGATCAAGGTGGACCCAATCAAAACACAGGCTATCACCACCATGCCTCCACCGCCCACCGTAAGCGAACTTAAAAGCTTCATGGGGAAGGTATTATATGTTCGACGCTTTATTCCTAGATTAGCTCAATTTGTTGCTTCGTTTACACCTCTGTTGAAGAAAGATGCGATTTTTGTCTGGTCATCTGCACAACAAAACGCATTTCATCAAATTCAACAATTATTGTTATCACCAGCCGTTATGAAATCTCCAATTTCGTGGAAACTATTACTTATCTACACTTCCTCCAGTGAAGTGGCCATAAGAGCCCTATTGGCTCAAGAAGTCAACATGGGGACTGAATGTCCTATCTACTATCTTAGTCGTACATTAAGATACGCAGAGTTGAGATACCCTAAAGTTTAAAGAGCATGCCTATCCTTAGTGCATGTTGTTCAGAATTTTTGACATTATCTACTAGCAAATAGAGTAGTGTTAATGGCTAAGGATGATCCCATAAAAATTATACTATCAAAACCTGCTCTCGTAGGACGAGCGACAAAATGGTTACTATAGATGTCAGAGTTCGACATATCATATGTATTACCAAAAGCGATAAAGGGACAAGCAGTCGTAGACCTACTTGCATCTTTTCCATAGGAAGATGATACTACTACTCATGACGACGTACCCGGAGAATTCCCAGACATCTCACTCGCTGAAGAAGAAGCCTGGTTATTGTACTTTGATGGCTCTGCTACCCCAAGAAATAATACAGGAGGAGTCGGCGTCGTACTAGTTTCACCGACCGACGAAGTGTTCTCACATTCGTTCAAACTGGACTACAAATGCACCAATAACTCTGTCGAGTATGAAACCTTTATATTGGCACTATCGTTATCCAAGCAAGCTGGAGCGACACCTGTCAAAATAAGGGGAGACTCGAAGTTACTAGTAAACCAGATGAATGGTGTATATTCTCTCAAGGAAAAAACGCTAGCCTCGTATAGGTCTGAAGCACATAAGCTTTTAACTCACTTTGCTGAGGCGATAATCGTACATATGGGGCACACCAATAACAGACACGTTGATTGCTTGGAAACTCTAGGCTTGAAACTATAATTTGTAGACTCAGAGGCAACCCCCACTATGCAAAGACATATCATGACCTTGACATGGATGAACAAGCCAGACGAAGAATAATCCTATGACTGGAGGACGCCTATCATCCAAGAACTCAGCAACTCGCATAGCCAAGGGAAGGTCAGTCTTAAAGATTTAAAACATTTCTTCTTACTACATGGGATATTGTATCATAGAAATTCATCCGGATCTCTGTTAAGATGTCTGGGAGACAATGAGGCACAAGGGCGACTTAGTCAGGTACACCGTGAAATATGCGGCCAGACGCTAGTAATAACCCTATATAGACGTCTCTAACGTCTTGGGTATTACTGGCCCACCATGGAGGCTCAATCCCGATCATTGCAGGGATCATGTCGCAATTGTCAGGTCCTGTCGCAACAGTCAGAAGTAATGACTATACACAGTGTTGGAGACTGGCGGGAACCATATATCAAATAACTTCAAGATAACATTCTACCTTAGGAAAAGCGGGAAGCGGAACGCTTGATCCGAGAAGCCAAAGGATTTGTCTTTCACAAAAAAGTACTCTACCGAAAGAGCTTTGATAGAGACTTATTGTGATGTCTGGCAGAAGAAGACATCCAGTTTATCCTGAAAGAAATACATGAAAGTGAACGTCAAGGCAAAATAAAATTATTTCTCAAAGTCCGTGAGAAATAATATTGGTCGACCATGGAGGACGAATCGGCCTCATTTTTTCAGAAATGTTATCAATGTCAAATCCATGGCAACCTCATCCACACACCTTGCCTTCCTCTTCACTCAATAAGTATCCCTTGGCCATTCTAGAGTTGGGGACTGAATCTCGGTAAAATCAATTCATCCTCATCAAAACAACACGAGTACATACTCACTGCCATAAATACTTCACCAAATGGGTCGAAGTTGTTCCCCTCAGAAGCACGACTAGAGAAACAATAACGGCCTTCATCAAGGAACACATCATATGCATATTTGGGGTACCAAAACACATCGTAGCACATAATGGTACTCTGTTTGAAAATAAATGTGAACTAAAATGACTCAAAAGTTATGGCATCAAGCATATATTCTCAACGCCATACTATCCTCAAGGGAATGGGCAAGCTGAAAACACCAACAAAACTTTCATCAGAATTCTAAGTCACATTGTTTATGACCATCCAAGAACATGGCACGAACGGTTACCTATGGCTTCTCCGAAGGGTTCTACAGGGACCTCACCATATTCTCTTGTATATGGGGTCGATGCAAGTCTACCTGCATAGATTAAAGTCCCATAATCCAGATTCGCAGCAGCAAACGGAGTTTATTAGGATGAATCCGAAATACCCAATTCTCGAGTAGCTGATTTAGATTACTCGAGTACATATGATCCAAAGTATAAGAATATGGAGAGAATTATCGACAAAGGATTTCCAGGGCGTACGACAAGGCAGTATAACCACGAGTATTTCAAGTAGGAGATTTGATACTTAGGACATCTAAGCATATTCGACAAGATATGTCCGCTCCGTAATTTGCTCCAAAGTAGGAAGAGCCTTATGTGATCTCTAAGGCCATGCCGAACGGGTATTACAAGCTGGTTAAATATGAATGGAGAAGCTGTAGGAACAGTCATTAATGGTAAATGGCTCAAGGCATATTATGCCTAAAACACTTTCATCATTTCCCTCATAAGTTCAATATACTCTGAAACATATATTTGAACTTTCTAATTCAAAACCCACTACATTCATATGAAACATTCTTTACTTAAATTATTCAAAACCCCAAAAAAAAAAAAAGATAAAAAAAATATTTTGCTACCTATCATATGGTCTAAAACAGATCTTTGAGTAGAGGGTAATCGCGATGATGCAACTTCCCCAATATCTCATTATACTTTTATGAACGAGTCTGAAGATCTCGAGCCATTTCTTCAATTTTAGTAAATTCTTCTTTCAAGGTTTTCCCTTCTGCCAGATCTGCTGCATGAGCCTCTCTGACACTCTCCAAATGTTGATGCAACCAGTTTACCTTGAAAAGGAGGCCCTCACAAGTAGTCAACATCTCATCCAATTCCTGGATTTTCAAGTCTGTAATCATATACGGAAGCGCGTCATCCATTTCAGAAATAATAGGGAGGAGTCCTGCGACGGTTGTTACAAGAATGGGAACATCACTCTTCACCAGCTCTGTTGTAGCGATATACACGTACGTCATCAATATCTTTGTGTAGAGACCCACATGATATTTTGGCACAACAAATCCTCCCACTGCTTCATACTTCCGAGATGTTGAATCCATTTCTAGCTAAAAAGGGAGCCCGACGTTGGGATAATCATGAATGGGATGACTCAAGTCAACATTCGCAAGGGAAGCCATGATTTTGGAGAAACTCTTAAAGTCGGCTTCAACATTTGCTCTACTATTTTCTGGTACGACTTCTTTGTTTTTCTTAATCCCAGCCTATTTAATCTCCATCTCCTGCTACAATCAAACAAGCAACAATATTTTCAAAAAAAAAGGGATGTTAAAAAAAAAAGGGGGGGGGGGGGGGGAGAAACTTGCTTACCAATTCCTTGAAGCTCCTAGTACTCATATGTCTCTTTGGTACCTTCTCAAACCGAGAAACCTATGAAAAACAAAAATCGAATCATGTTCAGCTTTCACTATAATCATCATACACGTATGAAAGCTTGGGAGTGAAGAGAAACTTACCGGACTTGCAATCCAGGTAGTACGCTTGACATAAGATCTACCTTGGTTTGAGCTACCATTGTTATCAGATATGATTGGAAGTGATGAAGTGATTCAAGGCTGTTCTGAGTTCTGGGAAGAATGAAAGTGAAAAGCCGGAAGAATGGAGGTGGGAAACCCTAAAATTCAAATAAGTGAATTTTCTGAAATTTATCCCGAGGAGAATGTATCTGAACATGACTGCTGACCAAGATTCCATGACCAACCATTGTCAAGAGAGAGGTGACATACTTCACCCCGCGACCAGTTCAACACATGAAGGTGCAACTCATCCATGCTTCCAACGTAAAAGGAGTTGTGGTCGTGATTCCCCTGTCTGTTTTTGCTCACATGGATGATTATCCATGCTCTACCGAAAACCGTGTGTAGCTGCTACCACTAGCGCCTCAGTATTGATACCACCATCTAGTGATTACCATGAAATATTATTGTTCTGTGCTAAGCAGGGGACTTAATATTGATGGTGGATTTTTGACAAGGGAGAAAATTGTAATATTGTTTTTCGCCAAGTTGCAAAAGCACGAAATAAATGTACAAAAATTCCTGACCCGACATCTGAATTATGAATATATACTGCTATCCTACATTCTGCAAGAAAATCGAGAAGGGGATATTCAGATCTTGGCTAAATTAGCCCTATAACTCTTTTTGAATATATATACACCATAAAAATTTCAGAGTTATATTCAACTAAATTTTTGTTATTTCATGTGCATTTAGGCGAACTATTTGTATAAAACATAATATGTTGATTATACAAAATTGCGAACATCCAAAATAGAGGCTAAGCCATATCTGAACAAAAACGCAAACTAGATGCATACCATCTAATTACAGAGTTGCATCAAGCATAATTTCAAGTTACAAACTTCCACAACTGAATCTCTTGAAGATGATTTGTATGCACTACATAAATGCAAACATTAAATATCATACAATTGAGAAAACCTAAACAAGCCATAAATATGTCCACGAAATTAATGAATGTCAAAGCTAGTAGTGCATAGGTAATGACCATGGCACTAGCAAGTCCTAGCCTTGGAAAACATGTTTGAATTTGATTGATTTCGAGCAATGTGACTGTTGACAATTTTTATCCAGTTATGGAAAGTTCAAAGATTATCTGAGTAGAGTTTTGCATTCTTATCTGAATTTTAGTACGTTGAGTGCAAACTCGTGTACATCAATTGGATCCATGCAGAACAATGATTCTTATAGCCAAAGAATTTAGTATGCCAACTAAATAGCATGTTTAGTGTCTATCCTCAATCGTTCACAGGTAGCTAGGAGTTTGAGTAAAGGTTTTGTGGGTATACCTCTTGTAAACCCTCACGAGACAAAACTCGTTCATTACGGCCACTTAGGGGTTTAAAGGCTTGTTACACATGCTAAGTGTAGTCGCAATTCCTGCGAAAGTGAGTTAGGATTATTACTTAATTTTTAGGTTGGTTTTTCATTTTAGTGTTGCTCGAGGACTAGCAAAATATAAGTATGGAGGTATTTGATATATACAATTTTGTGTCTTATTTAAGATTATATTTATATTTTTGTTTCTCTTTATGTACTAATATTACTATTTTGTATGTTTTTAGGTAATTTTAGAAGAATAAAGTCTTAAAAAGTTATAAAGGCACCCGAAAGTGTTAGAGGCACCCCCGGATTTGGATAAAGGAACCCACTGCAATTGTTAAAGGTATCCATGGTCATTTCAAACAAAATTCTTGGCGGGAACTCAATCTTCTCAATTGTGCGAATATTTGATCGATTGTCTATGAGATTTGGAGAAGATTTAGGGAATTAAGACAAGAAAATATTCTTGCATGGTTATTAAAAGCTTGGATAAGTTTGGAAAGACCCGAAAAAACCCGTGAAAATAGTTGTTGCGTTTAAAATGGAAAAAATATTCTCGGATTTTCCTGTGAAAAAAATAAAACATCCTGTGAGATTTTTTTCTCGTGTTTTAATAAGTGAAAAGGAAAGAATATCACAAAGATTTATAAGAATCATAGACCGAGGAGGAGAAAATAAATAATGTCGAGATTTCCATTAAGACAAGATATTTTGTGAAGATTGGACGAGATTTGGGATTGGTTTTAATGTATGAGTATGAATAGAGAGTTAAGAAAAGTTTTGAGGGAGGATGGCTCTGCCAGAAAACGAGAAGAAAAAAATCAGAAAAAGTTCTTCAACTCAGGCTCGTGAAGAAGAAAAAGAAGAAATTGTTGGCATAATAAACCATCGCGGGAAAACTGTGGCTGCTTTATTCTTTCAGCTACAATTTTCTTATATTAGCTTATTAGTACCTAAAAATTGATTCTAGGAAAAACAATGTACTATAAAAGTACTTTCTTTAGATTCGAAAAATCAAAACCGTACAAGGCAAGCCTAAACCACGATAGTAGCCCTTCTGCATTGCTTCGGTCACAAGGAGAGAAAATGGGTTGATCTTAGGGTATGGAAGCAAAGAAAGTTGAAGTAATTTGTGTGTTGAATTGTGTGTTGAGTTGTATAATTATTGAGAAAAATCACAGAGCTTATGAGAATTGTAAGCTTGTTGGGATTTCTGAATGGGTTAAAGAGCCTATTTATAATAGTTGAGATTCACACATTTCCTTGTAAAGTAGTAGAAGTCATGGGTATAATGGTATAACCGCCCTGGAATCTCTGGGAAACCATTACTTTGTTACTCTATTAACTGCTCCAGCTTTACCACTATTTTGTAACTTCCAGATCATGGGGTGTTGCCACGCCACATGTTGTTGTAACCGCCATACCAAAACCCCATAAGTAACCCCCCCATGTAACATGATTTGATTTCTCGTAGGAATTGGTGGAGTCATGGACTAAGGATGATGCCATCACAAGCAAGAGCGAGAAAATGCTCAAAAATATAAAGAGGGTAAAACTAATGTTAGTGTTGTGGCTAGAGGCGCTAGCATTGGCGCAGCTAGCGCTAGTGCTAGCGCTAATACTGCCAGACCTGCAACGTTGTTGGTGCTGGTGCTAGCGCTAGCACAGCTAGGGCCTGTTTAGCGCGTAAGCATATTGGATTTGCTGACTTTTTTGTCCTTTTGGCTCTTTCCTGGCCTTTTGGCACATATGCGTGCTACTTATTGTTGTTGGGAGTGTGACTAGGATGGATAGATTAGAAGATGGAAATAGAATTGATGAAGTGTGCATATGTTGACTAAGGTGAACGATGTTTCCCAAAATATTTGTATGAAAGTCAATGCCAGGATGAATCCTAACGAATTGAGATACGCTCCCGCTGGTCTGAATCCTAATACCAATATCAACTCAGCTGGTATATACAAGGTCCCCAGCGGTCGATTTATTGAACATAAAAATTGTTTTTTTATTTTATTTTTATATGTATTTTTTTTTGTCTAAATAATTTTTTTTTGGTCTAAATAAAACACAATAATGGGGCTTGATCTGAATCACTCTAGTTCATCCCAACAACGACAACAAGGCGATACTAATTCGCCACCAACTCACTTAGGGAAACATAAAATTACAAAAATAAAAATAGAAAGTGATATGGTTATGATGATTCCGAGATATGCTCGTTCAATGATTATCATGTTATTTCTAACACCTGAGCTATGCATTCGAATATGAATAAACCATTTTTCTGGGTACTCCAATTCCTATAGACAAGAATTTTCTTTCCATCTACCTAGAATGGTTAGTGTCATCCTGAATTGTTCACAAATTTCTAAATTTTGGAGTTTTTGGTACAACTAAATTTTTAAAAATTTTCTCTCTTACCCCCAAACTTAAATTGAACATAGTCCTCGATGTTCTAAAGATAAATGAATGAAATCATGAACAAAAAGAAAATAATGAACAAAGTAAAAAGAGATAAGGAAAGATATTACCAACACCGTGTACCAAAAGCATATGGGTTGCCTCCCATAGAGCGTTAAGTTTAAAGTCTTCAGCCATACCAAAAAAGGATTAGTCACAATTTACGAATCATATAACAATAATCGAAATAAATGTGGATTCTTAAAGTCAATCGTATTTGACTTACACAGTTGACCACAATGGAATTCATGAAAGTGGTGGTCATTCCTATAAAAATGTGTCGATTCAGATTCCCTAAAATAATTAGGTTAAGTTTCAAAGTTTAAAAATTGACAAATTTGAAGTACAAATGTTCCCACATTTGGTAAATAAAATTTTGGTAGGATAACAAAGTCAATTAGGGTTTCATGGTTCGAATAAACCACATCAACAGGATGATGGGATTCTAACACCTGAATTTCATTTTGGACACAATCAGGTTAGGAAAACGTGTATGAAGATAATCACGTAAGATGGTCAAGGAACAAATGTCAAGTCCCAAATGGGGGACTATTCTAAGAGTCAAAGGGTTACCGCGGGGAGAGTAATATTCACCCCCGAACCTAGAGTGGTCAATGTCCTTGGACAAACTAGTCACAATTTCCTTAATTTCGAAATTATCAGATTTAGGAAAATTACCAATTATTTTATCTAGGTGGGGTACCTTCACTCACATTTAAATTATTTATGAGTCTATCATCTTCGTTTGAGACTATTGTCTTTGAATCGTTGGACTCTAAAACACTAGTCTCGGGATAAACTCGCTCCTCTAAACCAACATTGTCCTTATAATAATAAGGAAATATTTCACCGTCTATAACAATTAACAATGGTATCTCTAGTTAAATCATCTTCCTCTTGAATATGTAAATAATCATCAACATTATTAGGATTAGAACTAGAAACATCATTGTTATCATGAAGCTCGGTTGTTGTAAAAAATTCCTAGTCATTATGACTACGGATTTCAAATTCTTCATCAATACTATCCTCATCATCATAATAATATGAAGATGATTGAACCTTATCTAAATAAGTAGTGTCTTCAACTCTAAACTTATCCTCTGATTAGGTAAATATTTATCATTGTTATCAAGGGTAAAATTGGTAACACTATTTTGGAAATTAAGTTCACTTAGAGCAATTTTATGAGCTGACCGTTCTTCTTCCATTTCTCTAAAGGTCTCATGAATTTGTTCTAACACTATGTCACTCCTACGTGAATTTTCAGTCAACTGCTTGAGTGAATTTTCTAAAGAAAGACTGACATCATAAGAAGTGTTATGTATCAACTGTTTAATTAAATCCTCCAAAGAAGGAGAACAAACATTTTGCTCAGTATAATATTGCTCATTTACCCGTTCGTACGACTGGTGAGCATACGAGATCACTATAGTATGAACCGTAGCCTTCAGGAGGATGGTAGTGGTCCTAAGTACTATCTACACTATAGCCATGGTACAAATAATGTCCATTTTGAGATTCAGGTCGATAATCATTGTATTGGTCCTTATAATACCAGTTCGATATTTTTTTAGAAAAATTGTGCATGTGCATGTGCAGGTTCGACTAAATTAGGTAAGCTCAGGTTACATTAGCAAATATACCTACAGTCAAAGACTGGTCAAAAGGTACAAGGCTAATACTTGTGGAATTTCGACTGATAACGCCCAGATGGTTAAGTGTACTATTCCACGTATTTTCATAATAATCGGTAGCAGACGAATGCTGTGTGTGCACGTGTTTTTTTATTTACAAAATAAAATAACGAGAAAATAAAGATCTAACAAAAAACATACAAAATAAATCCTAATTTCTTAATTTACTTATTTACAAAATGAAAATCTAAAAATATAAATTAAAATAAAATAAAATTGGGATTATACTAACCTATTTTGGTAGGAAAATTTCCACAATAATTATAAAATATACCTGCCCAACAAATACAAGGATAATACCCAAATAAAATCTATAAAATAAAATAAAATAAAAATCCTAATTAGCACAAAAATTGTCAAATAACCAAAAATAATCAATCCCCGGCAGCGGCGCCAAAAATTGATAGGCTTAAAAACCTATAATCGCAATCGCACGATGACTACAGAGTAAAAGCGGCAAATACATGATCGTCCACAGGGATTTATAATATTATTTCTGATTACTAAACAAATTATGTGCTAAAAATGAAGAAATTATTTTGAACAAACTAGTGAATTTAATTAAAAAGATAAAATAAATTAATAAACCAGAAGAAAAAGGTTTAGGGTTTTGAATTCAATTAATTCTGATGTTTGTAAAATTAACAATTTAATATCTTAAACATTTACTCTCAAACTACTCAAAACAATATTAAACCCAAT
>JAJJMC010032380.1:705578-828857 GCA_023531435.1 Papaver californicum
CTCTTATAAAATATCAATATCTTGAAAACAATTCAGAACAATTAACTTGAAGCATTTTTTAGAAGAGAAATTATTAGTCATTAAATAGCTCAATTGAAATAAGAAATTATGTCTAAGAATTAAATATTAAAGTTACTCATCAAAAATAACTTCCTCGTTTTTATTCTTCTCGTTTTCTGGGAGAGCCAGCCTCCCTCAAAACTCTTTTTAACTTTCTATTTATACTCACACATCAAAACCAACCCCAAATCTCGTCGAATTTTCACAAAATATCTTGTCTTAATGGAAATCTCTGCATTATTTATTTTCTCCTCCTCGCTTTGTGATTCTTATAAATCTCTGTGATATTCTTTCCTTTTCAGAGATGATGTTTCTGATTAAAACACGAGAACAAAATCTCACATGATGTTTTATTTGTTTCACAGGAAAATCCGAGAATATCTTTTATATTTTGAATGCAACAACTATTCTCACGGGTTGTTTCGGGTCTCTCCAAACTTATCCAAGCTTCTAATAACCAGGCAAGAATATTGTCTTGTCTTAATTCCCAAAATCTTCTCCAAATCTCCTTAACAATAGACCAAATATTCACACAGTTGAAAATATTGAGTTCCTGTCAAGAATTTTGTTTAAAATTGTCATGGGTGCCTTTAACAACTGCAGTGGGTTCCTTTATCCAAATCTAGGGGTGCCTCTAACACTTTTGAGGTGCCTTTATTATTTTTAAGCCAATTTTTCACAAAAGTCTATTCTTCCAAAATTACCTAAAAACATACAAAATAATAATATTAGTTCATAAATTGAGAAATAGCAATATAAATATGAGCTCAAATAAGGCACAAAATTGTGTTTATCATTTAACTACTGGATCAATATGTAAATTCATAAAATATAAGGCTTTCGAAACTACATCTATAGTGAGCTACTACTTGGTAGTTTAGACGAATATAATTTGGTATTGGAAATCTTATGTACTCAGTGATGCAAGGAATTTATGGGATAACACTGAGCTAGTTGTTATTATAAGGTTGGTGATAATCTGTGATTAATGACATATAGATAACTATAAGTTGATGACGGTTTAGTAATGAAGAAGGATTCCTCGATGACGGTTTAAAACCTAGAACAAGCCCCCCCCCCCCCTGTGGTGACACTTTCAACAACTAAAACTCGTTTTCCTTTGTGAGAACGAACTTAGACTTCCATTATATTACTTGTTAATTATTGCACCTACGACACAAATCACTTCATTAAATAAATAACAACCACCACCACGACCTCGAGTAATTTAGTAATTTGAGAAGTTTCTTGACTTTTGACCAGGAATTTAAAATGGGTTTTTATTCTTGTTGTTGTTGCTGATGCAAAGGAACTCAAGGGATGATTTTACTGTGATCAACAGATATGCCCGAAGGCAATGTTCGTCGGGAAAGTTTGTCGGAATCGCCAATCGAACAATTTTATCGACAATTCCCATCGGAAAATTCACCAAAAAGTATAATCGGCTCAACACTGATAATCCGTCGGCCCGTTTTGCAAAATTATTTTGAAAGTAATTAGATAGGTAAGTACCACCCTTTTCTTATTTGTATCATATTTGAAACCCTAGGTACAATATATATCTTTGAAAGAATATAGAAAAGACAAAAAGATATACTACACACTTCAATAAGTCTTAATATGCTAATACTAATAATTATCAAGATAAAAAAATTATGATGAGGAAATAGTTGAAACAATGACACATATTTGTTAACAGAAAACTAGCGACTAGTAGAGAAACCCTGACTAGTAGAGAAATCCCGGACCTAGTCCAGAAAGAATATTCACTGATTAAATTAAATGATTACAACTGACTACTTCGTCTACTTATTATAACTCAACAGATCCTAGTCCAGTTGCCTCGTTATAGTAATACCATGTGCATACACTATATTGCAAGGTAGCGCACTTGAATAACCTTATACGCGCCCATTTGTACCTTGGTGTTTCTCCTATTCCATCAGGAAGACTTAAATCCCACTGGCCTTGAAGCAAATCACATTCGCCCAACCAAATTGCTCATATTTAACAAAGGACCATGATTAAGAGGAGGAGCTGAAGCCAAATACAAGTGTTTGTATTATCCATCGTGATTAGGGGTGCACAAAGGTCGGTTCGGTTCGGTTCTTGGTGGAACCCTGTACCTGTACCTCCCCATGGTCTGTTCTCAAATTTTGTACCTGTACCCTGTACCCCGTACCCTGGGTTCGGTTCCTGTCTTGTACCCTGTACCCTGGGTTCGGTTCCGGGTACGTACCCTGTACCTTGTTTTTTTTTGTTTTTTTGCATCTAAAATTTAAATATAAATGTAAATTATTGAAGTAAAAGAGATAGAAAGTTTAAGTGTTGCTATTATTCCAATCTCATTACGAAATGTATACAGTATTAACTTCCATCAAATAAACATAAAAAAAAAGAATAACCAATATAGAGTTAGAATGTAAAGGTTTTAAGGGTTTCATAATGAGATTCAAGAAAGTAAAGATTTCGATAAAATGAATCTAATGAACTTCAAGGATCAAAAGATTCTAGCGCTGGCATAGGACACAATAACTCTGCAACATTCATTAAGAAATGAATATTATATTAAAGATTGAATTGATAACTAATAAAGAAAATAAAAAAAAAAAGAAAAAAAAATCACATTACCTTCCTCAACATTAGAGTTATCATCTAGTATATAATCATATAAAAGATCAAGAACAATAGGTTTTAGTAACCAACTTTGTAAAAGATCATGGGGAAGTACAGGTACAGGGTACAGGGTACAGGTACAGGTACAGGGGTAGTACCTGTACCTTGTACCCGGTTGTACTCGGTTCCCATTTTTTGTACTCGTACCCTGTACCTTGTACCCTCGGTTCGGTTCTTTTGGGGTACGATTCCGTCGGTTCCGATCCGGTTCTTCAATTCCGGTCGGTTCCTGTGCAGCCCTAATCGTGATTTACAAGTAATTAGAAGTTTGAATCGAAGCTTCAACAACAAACCCTAGAAGCTTGAATCGAATAAATTAGTGAAAATTAGGATTGAACTAAATAGGTATGATGGATGACATTGTGTCTTTATTAATGTTCGTTGATTACGATATTATGTGTTGGATTGTTTGAGTTTTGAAAATTAGGATTTTATAAAATCAATAAAATTTGGGGATTTTCCAAAATAAGGGTTAGTTTGGTTTATTTACGAATTACTGTGAACTGGGTTAAGGTTATTTTTGATTAATGTTGGTGATATCTATTGTTTTGATTTGAATTTAAATTGGGTGTTTTTCCACTTTCCGAATATAGGTAGGATTACCAATAGTCTGTGGAGTACTGTGGTCAAACCATTCTGCTCGAAACTTGCTCCCGGTAATGATGATGTAGTTTTTGTTATTTATCTGAGTTCACCAAAGTTTGAGGAATTTCTCAGTGCTCATATAAAATGGCCACTCATTTTTCGACCCAATGGGTGTCATGAATTTCCAATTAAGAAGTTGGTTGAGGGGAGGTTTGTTGTGTTTAAGCCTTTAAGGACATGGTTTGGTTTGTCCATGAAAATAACAAAAAAAAAGCATTCGGGAAATGGTGGTTATGTGTGGATCCACTATTTTGTTGTTTTAAACTCATAAGATATTGCACCATTGTATGGTGGTTATAGATTTGACTAGTTGTCAAGGATCTTAAGGAAGAGACGGATACATAAAATCAATTTATCATCACTTGTTTTTCATTATGGTTTACACTATAACTAGTCCTTGCCCCCCTGGCTTAATAGTTCTCTTCATGGTTCAAATCTGACCATGTCAAAATCATAACTCTGATCTTACTTTTAGGCTAGTTACACCAACTAGATAGTAAAATGTAAACATACAGTAACAAGATTAATCTATATCCACAACTGATTATATATACTGCAACTCGGTGATAAGTTTCATTGGAAATTTCAGACTAAGTGATAAATTATGATATTATTGGTTCTCGTATAGTTATAGTAACGGATGCATTCAATCACATTTTGATGAGTTTTGGCTGTTAAATGGAGCTTGAGTCACTTCACTAATGCCTTGATATCCTTGGTTATGTGATGTATGGGTAGGTACCAGACAGGTGCCGAATGATGGCTAAGTTTCTATGTTGTTTTCTGGATAATGGGTTTTGTTATTGTACCATCTTATGAATTTGGGTTCTGATGGCAATTAAGATAACTGTTATTTGGCCATGTTATTGATGTCAAGTTATTTTCTCATTTCAGGTGAATAAGCTTGACACTAGCTACCCTGGTGGATTTGCGTCGTACATTCAAAATGCAAGAAGACTCCTCTCAGATTCAAAAGAAGGGAAGAATCCATTTGATGGATAACTCCTTCTGTAAGTAGGCTCATTGTTGTTGTTCCACATATGGAAATAGTCACAACGTATACTGGTCAAGTTGTAGAATTGATAACTAGAGTCTGTGTAGTTGTTGTACTGAGGTGATGGCTTTTCAGGTTCCATCGGGAGAAATTCTTACCTTTGGTGATGAAAACTTTGTAAACTTTGAGGAGGCTGGTGTCAGAGAGGTGCACAGTGCTGCATTTGTCCTTGTTGCAGGAGGGCTTGGGGAACGTCTTGGTTACAATGGGATTAAGGTAGATTTTGATAGTTTGTGAGGCTAGTTGGTTAATTTGTTCGCGTGTCTGAGTGTGTATTATTTTGTGACCACATTCAGAGCTATCAAATTTGTGGTGAATTTGAGAAGTCACCACACGATTAACCCTGCCCACAAACATATTGCAGGTAGCTCTTCCTTCAGAGTCCACAACTGGGACATGCTTCCTACAACGGTACATTGAGTCTATTCTAGCTCTGGAAGAGGCAAGTTGTAGATTGGCACAAGGTTGGTTTGAATTTGAGATTTTGGTCGATAAATTAATCCAGTATTTTTCCACTGTATTGTTGCTTCTATAGGTTAGAGTTCCCAATCGTTTTGTGTACTAATTTCAGAGTTTTTTAGCTGTTAGGCCTTTTACTTTAAGAATTATATTCCTTCATGCACATTAAGTAATTTTGATGGATTTAAGAGTACCCCTCCAGGTTGTTGCTTTCTCAACTTTTTCTTTCCTATCTTTACTTTATTTTAAATTTTCAACTGACCTTTTTATTGATCTTGTAGGTCAGTGTGAAGTACAGATCCCCCTGGTCATTATGACATCAGATGACACAAATGCACGTACGTTGGATCTTTTAGAGTCGAATGTTTTTTTTTTGGAATGAAGCCTAATCAAGTGAAGCTGCTTAAGCAGGTACATGAGTAATCACCATCAGAGTACCATATCCATATGCTATTGAACTGATTGATTCTCAATATTATAGTCTCCTTTAACTTTCATGCTCATTTCAGGAAAAAGGGGCTTGCTTAGACGATAATGATGCCAGGCTTGCAATGGACCCTGTCAACAAATACCGAATTGGGGTGCTTTTCGTTTTGTTTCTTCGTCTCTCTTCCAAACATGGTTCTTTTATTTAAAACCCGTTATTCTACGTAAGCCTTGATATATTTTTTATTCATTTTTTTTAATGTCTGCATAGACAAAACCTCATGGGCATGGGGATGTTCATTCACTTATATATTCTAGTGGCCTTCTGAAAACATGGTACACATCGTCTCCAATCTATTCTCTCTAATTTAGTTTTCAAATTTTAAAATTTAGCCTATATCTCAAATATCATGGCTTCTAAGTTTCGGTTTGCTTAATCACAATTACAATCTTCTCACAATACTGTCATTGCTTTTTTAGGCATGATGCAGGTTTGAAATGTGTTCTATTTTTCCAAGATACCAACGGCCTGCTCTTTAGGGTACAGTTAATCAATGTCGAATATTTCGTTAATTTATCTTTGAAGTATAAGTTATGTATTGGAATTGGATGAAGCTAATAAGTTTTTATTTTTAATTCCTCTCTATAATTTGTCTTTAGGCAATACCGTCATCACTTGGGGTTTGCTCCACCAAGGAGTACCATGTTAATTCTCTTGCTGTTCCTCCCAATGCAAAAGAAGCTATTGGGGGCATTATTAAGCTTATGGTAATTTATTACATATATTTGTTTTGTTTAGTAGAGTATGCTTGTCGTGAATGATAAAATGTATTTTAGATGGATTTTTTTGTTTAAAAAATTGTAAGACGCTTCTTAGGCAAATTTCATAATCCATATTTCTTTATTGCAAATGAAATGATTTACAGGGAGAACAATGGTGATTAATGTTGAATACAATCAACTTGATCCTCTACTTCGAGCAACTGGTCAACCTGAGGCAGACGTTAACTCAGAGACATATTCTCCTTTCCGTGGAAAAAAGCAGCTCATCCCAACTTGTTTTTCTTTTCATGAATTTTTTTTTTCTCAAACAAGCTACTCATTTATGAGATTGTTGTCCGAAGCTCCAACATTTGTTTATGTGGATTGTCCGCTCCAACGGCTGTTTTCCCTAGTTTGGTTGGTTGTTACAATGGCCACTCAAGCCGTATGACATATGTGGTGATGTAGCACAGTCTAAAAGCAATATTCTTATGTTGAAGCACCCGATTGAGCGTGACTTTTGATAAACTGGGACGACATGTAGATTATCTGGCGAAGAACGTTATATCGGTTTCATCCGATTACTCATAAAGATGATATGATCAATTAGGTAAAAAACATATAATACTTCATCCAATTACTTAAGAGTATACTATTTTATGTTTCAGAAGGTAAAAAACGTATGATACTTGTATAATTATTTTTTAGTTAATGCTTCAAAATAAAAAAAATTACTCACAAGGGTAATCTAGTTATGTATGTAAAATTATATAATATTTTGTCCAGTTACTTGTAGGGATAATATGGTTACAAAAATATATTCAATTACTCACAAGGTAATCTAGTTATTTGGCCAAAAATTATGGTATAATACTTAGTCCAATTACTTATAAGGGTAGTCTAGTTATTTAGGTAAAAAATGTATGATATAGGGTAATCTAGTTATTTTGGTAAAAACTCATAAAGCTAATTTGATCGTTTGGCCAAAAAAAAGCATAATACTACATCTAAGTACTCATAAGGATAATATGGTCATTTAGGCAAAAATTGTACATTAATTCACCAAATAACTTGTAAGGGTAATATAGTCATTTGAAAGAAAAAACCGTATAATATTGTGTCTGATTATTCACAAGAGTAATCTGAAAATTTAGGCAAAAAACCATAAAACAAGTATGAATCTTCACAGTAGTTATAAAGCTACTAGTGTTGGCCATATATTTTCTTTCATGACAAATCTGAATATTTACCAAAACTATAAAGCTAACAATGTTAGTTATATTCTGCTTCGACCAGGTCGGAATCTTCTTCACATGAGCTATAAAGCTACGTTCTAATGTTGGACATATTATGCTTTAGCACAAGTCGAAATCTTCACTGGAGCAATAAATCTATCGATGTTGGTGATATCCCGTTCTAATATTAGATATGATGTGAGATTGACCTAAGGAATTCCTCAAATTTATTATTTCATTTGTAATATGCTATGAAATTGATCTAATTCAACAATCCTCAAATTCTTTTGATTTGTTGGAGATCCTTTGATATTGACCTAACTTTACTTTCTCAAATTCTTTCGACATCATTGAATATCGTTGGGGATTGACCTAAGTAAATAATTTTTAAAATCAATTTTGCTCATTGCTCATTCCAACTTTAATTAATTAAACGATAAAAGTAAACTTAATTAGATGTAAGTTTTAATTAAATGTAACTGATAAATAAAAAATAAAAATATAATTTTCAACTTTACTTATTAAATAAGTTTTAAATTTTAAATTAATTTATAGTACTCATAATTTTTAAATAGAGTTCTAATTTAGACAATAAAAGTTAAATAAAAAAATTTAATAAAAATTTATGAGAATTTTTGGTCTCCTGACTATGTTCATTTGATATAACTTTCATTCCATGCACATGCACTATTGAGAATAAGTGAGAATAAAATATCGATATTAAAATATACAAATATTTTTACCGAATAATTATATATAATATTTTGACAAAAATAAAAAAAGAAAAAAATCAAAAGAGAGTGTTATAACCAAATATAACTGTAAGATCTAAAATGACCGATACAATTTTAATGAATCACACGGATCACAATCCGTATGACTAGATAGAATTAGATGTCAGGCGTTGATGGATTTCAATCACACGGCCTATCTCTCTCCCTAAAAGCTTTCACCAACAAAAACACATTTCCTCTCACAGGTTACAGAAATTCTCTCAATTCCCCCTTCCCGCTCTGTTTCCCCCTAATTCCCCCATTCCCGCTACTTTCCCCCTCCAAATTTCTCTTATAATCTGGCTCTATCACCTTCAGTTTTTTCAGATTGATTTCAATTTTCCCCTACTTTAGTTTCCCCCAAAGTTTTTCAATTTTTTTTGGTTGTATGATTACTGTTCTCGAAGAAGTTAGGGTTTTGTTTGTTATTCTAAAATTGGGTTTGTGGAATCCTTTGCTACTGTTATCTCTCTAGATCTCCATCACTCATTAATGGAAGACAACTGTTTGCTATTGCTCAAGTTGTATTGAAAGAAGCTGTAGATCTGGTACTAATCAATGGATTTAAACTTCAAATGTTCTACAATCTTTCACTATTTTTTCGTTCTTTCTGGGTTTTAAGTATTTTTTGTTGTTTGTTTGTTGTTATGGATTTTTTTCTTTTAAAAAGTTCTTCTGTTTTTGTAAATGCGGGAGAACATACCCATGGAAGAAGTATTTGAAAATTCTTCTGTTTTCATAAACTCTGATTTTTTACCTGGGTTTGTTTGTTAGTAATTTTCTAATAATTTTTTGTCTTCATCAACCCAAGGTTTCATCTCTTCTTCTACTGGAGTCATCTTCATCTAACTATACTTGGTAAGATACGATAAAGTTTCAATTTTTATAGTTTACAGAACTTTTTCTGTTGAATTTGATTTTGTTTCGAGTGTTTTTGTTTAATTATAGGTTCTGAATATTGTTAATTACCATGTTTTAGGTATGGGTTTATGTTTTTATGACTTAATTCGGATTTTCTGTTGTAGGAAATTGATGGTTTTCTGTAGGATTCAGATGATGATGATAACATAACAGGTAAATTGCAGTCTTCTTCATGTTTTTGAAAATGGGTTATTCTCTAAATTTTAAAATTGACTATGGGGTTTTTTGGTTTTGGGGTGTTGAAGCTAGAGACAATCTTGTGCTTCTGCAATGTTCGAGTCTCAAGTTTCCACAATAAAATCATAGGAATTTGTTCATTGCAGGGTTTACCTACAAATTTCTTGCTAAAAATATAGTTTTTTGCTCTCAATCTCACCATTAATGGAGATAATTTAAATTTGTGAAACTGTCATTGTAGCAGGCCATTACATTCCACAACTAGTGGAACTAGTGATTCAAATTCAACAAGAAGGATGGAGAAGTTGTTAATTCTCAAAGGAATTGCAGTAAGTAGTGAAATCATGTGCATTTGGGATGTTGATGTTGATATTATCTTAATTTTTATTTTTATTCTAAGTTGAATTGTGTTTGATTTGATTACAGTTGGGAAACCCTGTCTATCTGGAGCTTATTATTCTCTGCACAATGCATCTGCTGATTAGGTGATTCTGATTTATTTTTTCTTCTATTTCTTGTTGGTTTTTTGATATCCTTGCCTGAACTAATGTCCCTGGCTCTTATGTGTAGGAATCATGAAGAGTCAGAATGAAATTTCAGCAATAAGGAGTGTATAATCTTGCTGAGCTTATGCCAAGGTATTATCCCTTAATTTTAATTCTCACAGGTTCTTAATTTATATTTTTTTCTTTGTGGGTTTGTTCCGTTTGAGTTTTCTGTGTCAAGTATTTTTCAATCCTGCATTTTTTATGAGGTTTTGAATCTGTCAGTTTTATGGTTGGGTTTAAATGAGATTATTCTCTTTAATTGTATGATGTTTGGGACCTAGGTTACTTCATTGGTGATTGGATTTTGTTCATCTGTTTGTTTCTTATTGACCAGTTACTATTGGTGTGATTAATTTGACTGCCTATAGGGTATTTTACATCTGCAATCATGCCTTAGGCTTGCATCTTAATTAGTTAAATTAGTTCAAAATTTGTGTTGTGTTAGCGTGTCTGTTTGTGTGTTTTTTGGTTAGCTCAGTGGTTGTTAATGTAATTAGTTTTTAAGTATAAACTCTGTAGAGAGTTCCGTTTTTTGTAATAGTTTGGTTGCCATTTATTTATGTGTTTATAAGGACATACTGTGCGCACTTTGCAGTATTGGATTTAGATTTTTAGTTGCAGTATAAGGTCTGTTTTTTACATGTGGTTATTCCGTTATTGTATCATTTTGTTATTTACAATCATTGTTTGGTCTGCGAAGAAGGGTCAGTGTTGTGTACAGTTGTCTTAAGAATGAACTTCATCCTTTACTCAGGTTTGCTACTCTTGGTGGGTAGATTGTAGCCTAATTCTGATTGATAGAGTTCATTGGATAGGCACAGACAGGCGTACTAGGTTTATTCTAGACTGTAAATCATGGAACAACTGATTCATTTTCTTTATTTATATTTCACAACATTATTGGAGTTTTTCTAATTTTTTTTGTAACTTGGTAATGCAGGTCTTTCATTTCTCGAAGTGGGGATACCAACGTGCTGTTTGTTTGTGTACGTACAATGCACTGCTAGCATGAGCAAGAGTGATGAAGTTGATCTTGAAGACTGTCTCTCGACCTGATAAAATCAGATGGTTGTCTTGGATGAGGCTAGGTTCCAGCAGGCAGCATCCATGCCAGTGGTTAATTGGCTTGGTTGTAGATATCCAACTGCAAAGACAAATACCTGGATCTGAAAGGTTTGTGATAGCATTCTTCTTTTTTTATTCATGAATTGCTGAAAGTATATGAATTTGTTCTTGAGATTATTCTCCTTCTTGCTTGGAAAGTTGATCAGCTAAAGATCTGGATGAGAATTAGTTATCAACGTGTCTAGTGTCTTTGTTCTAGAATCTAGTTTTTAAACCAGTTGATGTTAAGGTGAAATTTGATTTGTATGTAATTGGTCTCTACACTAATAAAATATCATAAGTTCACCTGAGTTTTATTAAAGATGGTTGCCATTCATCTGCTTGTTTGCAAATATAGTTTCTTTCTTTAAGCAATTAGATACTGTATTATTTTGTTTGGTCACTATCACTTGTGACTTGTAGATGTTCAAACAGGAGTACTTCACATTAGAGTTTGTAATTTATCCACTATCTTTCTTATGCCCTTGTGATGAATACTTAAATCAAAAGTTATGGGTTTGACATCCAAGTGAGGCTTTATATTGTCATAGTTACTCTGATGAGGCAAGTTAATTTCTAATGTGTTTTTGTTAGTGAAGAGTGACACTCTTCGTTGTGTTGATGTGCGTGAGGCTTACACCTTGTGATAATGACTTTCAACCTAGGAAAGAGTCACTTTGTTCCAATTTATTCTTGAATCCCTATTGTGATTATTCACATTCTGCCATTATATTGGTGTACCTTCTTTCTTAATTATTCCCTTGTTATGAATACTTATCAAAAGCTATGGGTTGACATCCAAGTGAGGCTCATTTGTCATAGTTACTCTGATGAGGCAAGTCAGTCATTTAACGTGTTCTTGTCAGTGAAGAGTGAAGCTCTTCATTACGTTGATGCGTGAGGCTTAATCCTTGATAATGCCTTTTGACATAGAAAAGTTTCAGCTGGTTAAAATTTATTCTCTAAATCATATTGTGATTATTTACGTTGTGATATTATATTGATTTGTTAACTGACATGCTTTTTTTCTATGTTGTGGCTGAATAAAGAACCAACAGAAACTATTTCTGAAGAAGGTTGTTGCTACTTATGACTGCAAAATTGTTCAAGGCTCATGGTCAGCCATCAGCTTAAGCAGGTCTGTTATAGATCAAAGCAATGTTGTACTCAGTGTATTAAGTTTGATACCAGCGCCGATATTGTTGAATTTGAGGAGGATGAAGTCAATGTAATTGATGTACAACAAAGCCAAGAAATCTGAGATGGAGACTTGTATGAAGACGGTACTCTCACTTCTGATAACTCCTCACAATTTTGGTTTCATTTTCAGCGTTTGGGTTTGTTATGTAATATCATGTAAATTACGTAATACTTGATCTGACTTTGTAATGCATTATTGTTCACCTGGTCAATGATGATGCATGGACACATAGATATATGTACATAGGTTCATTCTTTGAAAATACTCACCTTGTAAATGAGAGTGCTTACACTTCATGCAGCTTTTGGGGATTTGATGCTTGTTAGGGTTTCTAAGTCATATTCCAGACTTGATTATGCATCCACTGCTAGGTCTTAGATAACATTGATCAGATCTATATAAAGCAAATTCTGCGCTTGTTTCTTTTAAAAATACGATGAGCATACAAGTAGTTGACCCTTAGTAGTGCAGTTAAAATCTTGCTCACTTGTTTGGTTACGTTTAATTTGTTTTGATTATTTGCCATATTTGCATAAAATGGTTCTGTTTGTGTTGTTTACTGTACACTATGCAAGCATAAACCTTTGAGTAATTTCAGATGTTTTTTTTTTCATTCTTTGGTGCAGTCCTTGATATTCACTTTTCATTATATGATTGTATTTCGGTGTATTAAGTCTTCTAACACTTCAGATTACAGGCTCAGAAGATCAGTCTGGAGTGCATGTATGTTGAAGGTCTAAAGAAAAGATCAACAAGGACAAAAATTTCATGCTTTTTTTGGAGGATGAAGCCCTGGTTCAAAAGATGAAAGTGTCAAATTGGTACCACTGCAGATCAATTGTTCTAAAGTGTGCAGTCTATACAAAATGTCCATAAGGTGCAAGTGCAGGTGCAAGGATATCTTGCTGAATGCTTGGGTAAAGCTTAATGACTAGATTTCTTTGTAATTTATCATTGTGCTCGTAAGTGCAGTTTAGGGAAAGCTAAGAGAAATAGATAACAAAAGTCACCTTGTCAGTTACACAGTATGAGAGCAGTACCCCAGTATGTACAAATAGGCTAGCTTGTTCTATAATTTAAACGTACAACAGGGAACTCAAGACACATACAAAACATATGAGAGCTGTCCAGGGATTTGTGGTGGTGCAGTTGATGGTTAAGTAGTAGTTCTATAGTGAACGTAGAAATCAGTGAGAGTTAGTAGGGCTCTATTTATGAAATGAGAACAAATTATACCCAGTTTAGTGGGATTAATCATTGAATTACTTCAGTTTCCTTACAAAATACAGTAATTAACTTTACATACGACATATATCAAAAGAAAAGAAAAAGGAAATCCATATATCGATCAAATATGAATTAACCCAAGAAGAAAATCAATAGCCAGGTTTTCTGCAAGAAACAAGTTAACAGCAACCCAAGGAACCACTTTCTTAATTAAACAATGCAGTCTTCGGATGGTAATTCATGTTCCTTCGGGCTTCCGACTTGAGAAGTGATGGTAATTCATGTTCCTTCGGGCTTCTGACTTGAGAAGGTCAACTTGGGTCGCAGAGTTTTAATTACCACTGCAACCAAATTTCATGGTACAAATAGTTCCTACTGATGTCAGGAATCAGGACTAGAGTTTTTCCCTCATTTTGTCTCTGGCAAAAAACACTTCTGCAGTTGGTAACACAGTTTCAGCAGGATTTTCCCCTCATTTTGTCTCTGGCAAGAAACACTCCTGCAGTTGGTAACACAGTTTTAGCCCGTTGGTGCATTGATTAAATATGAATCCAATAGTTTCACTTGGTGGTCCCCTACCAATTTACAGGATGCAAATTTCACAACTGCAAACTTCATTGTTAAGAAAGATTGGAAAAGATGAAAACAATGAGAACAATACTCCACGAGCTTTTGCTAAGGAAAAAGCTTTGTTCCGACTGGCTGCCGGAGTCAAATCATTCCCAGCTCTTTGTCATGTCTTCCAAAACACCTACACCAAACAAAGTAAAATGCTGTAAAAATGAGAATGGGAGAAAACTAGCAACTATGAGTGACATGTCTTAAAAGTGGCAGTAAGTAAAATCTGATCGTTCTTCTTATTGTACGTACCAAAATAAAAAAGCATTCTAATTATATAACCATTCCAACAATAACAAGCCAATCTAAATTATCTAAAATCTTATAAAATTTGAAAATCAACATCAATTTTCCATGTAAAGAGTATCGCAACAATCAAAACAGAAATACAAAATAAAAGTTACCTCTTCAAAAAGTATGAGAGCAATAACCCCTTACATTTCACATCAATCCAACTTGTATGGCATTCAAGAGCCTTCAAACCACTGTAGAGATAATCCAATACCAAAGTGGATATACCTCTTTCTCTACAAAAAACTGCTTAACTAGTTTCAAAATCACGTATGCTTTCTCTCTGGACATTCGATGCCTAACATTTTGGTCAACACCCAACCAAAAAGCACAGGAGCTGCAAACATCCAATGTAACAATTTGTTGTACTAAGCTAAAATGAAAATGCAAAAATCTCCTCAGAATCTCCCTTCAGGTCTGTGGTTGGTGCAGCATCTATGGAAAAAGAACGGACTTGGCTAAATCAACAGGTATCAACATTGATACTAATTTGATAACATTAAAACTTGATTGGTACCTGCTAAATCAAAGTTTCTTCTAAAAATGAAAATAAAACCTCTAGGATTTCCCTAAAGTCAGTCTTATAATAACAACCATGTATAAAACCCAAATATCAAAACATGAACCAAATTTTACCTTACTTTACAAAAGCCACTCTAGAAAACTTAAATTCCCCATCACCAACATCCAAATCGAAGAACTCAATCCTAAATTCCTAATTATAACAAAATGAGAACCAACTTTGCCAAAAATCAAAATTTTTCCTTAACTCAACAGGAGCTTGGTACAGAAACTAAAGCAAATGAGAGAGATTTCTATCCAATGAAGTAGCCGACACTATTACAGATCAACTTCTGCTATCAAGCCTAATTACAACCCTAGTTCTTCCTTGCTGAAAATTGATGGGTATATCAAACATCATAACAGATAGCATCTATCAGATCACAAAAGTATTAGATAAAAACTCAATCAAGATCAAACCCACATTTTATTTTAACCATAAGAATCACCAGATTCTAATCGCGTAAAATTACAAAAAAAGAACAACAAGAAAGAAAAACAGAATTTCACAAAGAAAACCTCCAAAACCAAACTACAAGAACCCTAACATTGATTTTCAAAAGAAAAAAACAAAAAAAAACCCAAAAGTTAATTACCAAATCAGAGAACCTATTGCAATAAAATCCTCGAGACTTCCCCAATTTCGAATTTCAGAAAACTTCAATTTCCCCTGTTAAATCAAAATCCACATCGAAATAAAAAAAAAGCCCTAATTGAAACATATTGAAAACCCACTTTACAAACCAGAGAGAAAGTAAAAAGCCCTAATTTATTTCTTTTGGATCTTGGGTTACAAAAAGCAAAAAAAACGGAGATGAGAGCCTTTTCACAAATAAATCAGAAGCGAAAGTGTTATGTGCTACGTGGGTTAGTAAGTGGTTAGTATTTGAATTAGTCTTGTTGCTTAGTGGGTCAATGTCCTGTTAGTTGAGTAATGGTTGCTATTTATTTTCCTGTTCTTTAGCAAGAGTTGTTTAGTGGTTAGATGGCTATAAATTAGTAGCCGTAAGAGTAGAAATGGATATATTGGAAACCTACACAACCTCTCTTCTTCTCTACTTCTTTCCCATTCCAAATTCTTTCTTATCAGTGGTATCAGGGCCAGGTTCCCAGGTTCCAACCATGGACACTCGCGGCAAAACGAATGCAGAATTTCGCAACGAAGTCAATGAAATCTTGACACGACACGAGAGTAGTTTCGATCAGGTGAATTCTGCCTTACAAGCAGTATTAACCGAGCTTCAAGCCCTTTGAATCTTCCGAAGCCAGAACCATACCTCTCCCGAAATCAACCCATTCGGCCGTGATGAATCTTCACATCCACATGCCTCTCGTTCAAACACCATCCAAAATGACAAGTCTCATCAACATCTCAAGTTGTCTTTTCCAAGGTTTAACGGAGACGACCCGACCGGATGGATTTACAAGGCAGAACAATACTTCGAATTCAAAGGAATTGCACCAGAACAACAGGTTCATCTGGCCTCTTTCCATTTAGAAGGCATTGCCCTGCAATGGCACCGGTGGTGGACAAAATTTCGTAGACCACTTACCTGGGATGAGTTCACTAGGGGTGTCCAACTCCGATTTGGTCCAACCGATTACGAGGACCCAGCAGAGGCCTTGTCTCGCCTCAGACAGACCACCACTGTAGCAGCGTATCAAGAAGCTTTTGAAAAGCTTTCCCACAGAGTTGAGGGCCTGCCAGAAAGTTTCCTCATAGGTTGTTTTATTGCAGGACTTCGAGACGAAATTCGCATAGACGTAAAAATTAAACAACCCCGGACCTTGGCAGATGCAATAGGCGTGGCTCGGCTGATCGAGGAACGAAACCAACTACAGAGGAAGCCAAACCAGGTAACTCGTTTCCAACCAGCTTCATTAACGCCAAAGGCGTTACACAATTCCACAGCTGGAGTACTCGGGCCTTCCCCAAACCAGCGTATGAACCATAACTCGAATGTTCATCCAGCAACATTCCGCCGAATCACCAATCAAGAGGCATGCGAACGACGAGAGAAGGGATTATGTTATTATTGCAATGAGAAGTTTGTTGCTGGCCATCGTTGTGAACGACCGCAATTATTCATGATCGAGGATTCAGCCCACATGAACACCGAGGATGTCGAAGACACTTGCCAAGAACAAGAACAACAGGAAGTTGTACCAGAAGTATCTTTTCATGCAATTGCAGGTACCGAACACCCACAAACCATACGCCTTCTGGGCAGGCTGAAAACCAAGAATGTGATGGTACTAATAGATGGTGGCAGTACGCACAACTTCATTGATCAAGCCATAGTCTCGAAGTTTGGGCTACCGGTGATACGAGATAAGACATTCGAAGTAATGGTGGCTAATCGCGAGAAGATAGAATGCGCAGGACAGAGTTGTGGAATCACCCTTACCATTCAAGGACATTCCATCACTGCGGACTACTACATTCTTCCTATTGCGGCATGCCAACTGGTCTTAGGAGTACAATGGCTTAAGACTCTTGGACCCATCGAGATGGATTACCAGCACCTCACCATGAACTTTAAGAAAGGAGGAACTTCCTATACCTTCCAGGGTCTGAGACGAACCAACATGGAAGCTCTGTCTGAGAAGGAATCCAATGGGCTACAGGGAATTGGATTATTTTGCCACATAATTTCCTCCAGCAACAGCAGTCTCTCCAGCAACAGCAGTCTTCAACAAAATTCATACCCATCTGAGGTAGTCCAACTCCTAGCTAAATTCTCTTATGTGTTTGAAGTACCCACCACGCTGCCTCCAAAACGGTCCCATGACCATCAGATTCCCCTACAGCCGAGCACAGGACCAGTAAGCGTGAGACCATATCGATACCCTTATTACCAGAAAAATGAGATCGAGAAGATGGTTAAAGAGCTCTTGCAATCCGGGTTGATACAGCCAAGTAACAGCCCATTCTCTTCACCAGTCCTGTTAGTAAAGAAAGCTGATGGTGCTTGGCGATTTTGTGTGGATTACCGAGCTTTGAACGACATCACAGTCAAAGATAAATATCCAATTCCAGTTATCGACGAGCTATTAGACGAACTCCATGGAGCCAAATTCTACTCTAAATTAGACTTACGATCTGGATATCATCAAATACGAGTGCACGAAAATGACATTCCTAAAACAGCATTCCGAACACATGAAGGCCATTACGAATTCATAGTGATGCCCTTCGGCCTCACTAATGCACCAGCAACCTTTCAAAGTCTCATGAACGATATCTTTCGTCCATATCTCCGGAAATTCGTTTTGGTTTTTTTTGATGACATTCTCATATATTCCAGGTCCTGGAAAGACCATCTCACACACCTAGAACTTGTTCTCCAACTCCTAGCAGCTAACAGTTTGTTTGCAAAAGAGTCGAAATGTCGATTTGGTGTTCTACAGGTTGAGTACTTGGGCCACATTATTTCGGAGCAAGGTGTGTCAGTTGATCCAACCAAAATCCAAGCTGTCCTCGACTGGCCAACACCGACAACAACTAAAGGAGTTCGGGGGTTCCTCGGATTAGCAGGCTACTACCGGAAGTTTATCCGAAATTTTGGGTGTATGGCTTTTCCTTTGAACCGTCTCTTAAGTAAGGAAGGATTTCACTGGAATGAAGCAGCAGCAACGGCCTTCCGACAACTGAAAGAAGCACTCACCTCTCCACCAACTTTATGCCTTCCTGATTGGTCTCAACCATTCGTGATCGAATGCGATGCTAGCGGAATTGGACTCGGTGCAATTCTCACCCAACAGAACCGACCAGTAGCGTATTTCAGCGAAGCATTGAAAGGATCAACCTTGGAATTATCCACCTACGAGAAAGAAATGTTGGCCATCGTCAAAGCGATCAAGAAGTGGCGCCCGTATCTGCTTGGAAAAGCATTTACTGTCCGCACTGACCACAAAAGTCTTAAGTACCTATTGGAACAACGCATTACTACACCAGCACAAGCGCGTTGGATGCCAAAATTACTTGGTTATGATTACAAGATTGAATACAAAAGTGGTCCAGACAATAAGGGTGCAGACTCCTTGTCTCGAGTAGTTGAATTCCAATTCCTATCACTTTCCATGCCGAATGCAGATTGGTGGTCCATACTACAGAAGGAAGTCCAACAAGACTCATTTTATGAGAAACTACGGGAGCGCAGCACCCCCCAATCAGGCCACAAGTTGCTGCAACACGATGGCATATGGTTCAAGGGAGACAAAGTTTTTTTGAATTCCACCTCCAGCTTGATTCCAAAGATACTTGCTGACAGCCATGCATCTCCAATTGGTGGGCATTTTGGATTTCATAAGACACTCGCCCGTATCAAGCATAACTTTGTTTGGCCTAGCATGCGTCAAAGGTTGAAAGAATTTCTCCAGCAATGTGACGTTTGCCAGCGGTTCAAAACTGACTGTATGAAGCCAGCAGGGTTGCTTCAACCGTTGCCAATCCCTCACCAGATGTGGGCTGATGTCTCCATGGACTTTATTGAAGGCTTGCCGTCTTCTAATGGGTACACTGCCATCATGGTTGTTGTCGATCGTCTCACCAAATATGCTCACTTCATAGCCTTGAAACACCCCTTTACTGCTGTAACCGTCGCCAAGGCATTTGTCGCTAACGTGGTTCGTCTACATGGAGTTCCCACATCCATCGTGAGTGACCGTGACAAGGTATTCATTAGCTCTTTTTGGCAAACATTGTTTCAGTTACAAGGAACCAAGCTGTGTATGAGCTCCAGCTACCACCCTCAGTCCGACGGACAAACCGAAGTTGTCAATCGTACTTTGGAGCAGTACTTGCGATGTTTTGCTGGTGATCAGCCACGGAAATGGCTCGAATGGATCCCCTGGGCTGAGTTTAGCTACAACACCTCCATTCACTCATCCACCAAGATGACTCCGTTTGAAGCAGTTTACGGCATTCCGCCTCCACGGCCACTGACCTATGTACCAGGCACTTCCCGTGTCCAAGCTGTGGATGAGTACCTGTGTGACCGAGATTCCATTCTGCGAGAACTGCGACACAACCTCCTACAGGCTCAGAATCGGATGAAATGTCAAGCAGACCAACATCGACGCGATGCCTCATTTGATGTGGAAGAGTATGTGTATCTAAAACTACAACCTTATAGACAAACTTCTGTAGCTTTTAGAGGCTCCATGAAGCTCGCGCCGCGTTTCTTTGGACCATATCAAGTCATTGAAAAGGTGGGTTCCGTGGCTTACAAATTGGCTTTGCCCCCTGGTTCTCAAATTCACAACGTGTTTCATGTCAACCTGCTACGAAAGCATTTGGGGTCAGTCACTTCTACTTCTGCTCAACTTCCTCCTGTCTCGGATACTTCACTCATTCTTCCGCAACCTGAAGCCATCTTAGATCGACGTGTGATTCGCAAAGGAAAATATCGTCCGAAGCCTGAAATCTTAGTGAAATGGGCAGGTGCTTTGGCAGAGGATACAACCTGGGAAAATGAGTGGCGCTTTACCAAGTCCTATCCAGATTTTCTCCTTGTGGACAAGGATCCTTAAGTGGGAGGGAATGTTATGTGCTACGTGGGTTAGTAAGTGGTTAGTATTTGAATTAGTCTTGTTGCTTAGTGGGTCAATGTCCTGTTAGTTGAGTAATGGTTGCTATTTATTTTCCTGTTCTTTAGCAAGAGTTGTTTAGTGGTTAGATGGCTATAAATTAGTAGCCGTAAGAGTAGAAATGGATATATTGGAAACCTACACAACCTCTCTTCTTCTCTACTTCTTTCCCATTCCAAATTCTTTCTTATCAGAAAGAAGGAGATTATTTCTGGAATTCTACTTCATCTTGTATGAGAGTAGAGGTTTTTGAAGGATGTGGGAGTTTGATTTTAGAGAGTTGAGTTTCAGAAAGAGTAGTAGAGAGTTTCAGGGATTCAATAATAGAAGAGTAATTTAGAACGACACACTATTTAGAAGAGGTTTAAACTGTGAGCTAGAGATGTTAGGGATCTGAATTTCAATTCCGTAAACAAGTTTTGCTTTTTGTTTTAATTTCTGAGAATAGGTGAGAGATCAGAACTTAACAGGACTTAGCTCAAGACCAGGAACAAAAAGAGGGAGAGAATGGGTCAAGTTGAGAAACGAAGTGGAGTGGATAATTTAGGGTGTAAGAGAATGAAGTGTAAGAGGGGTTTAAAAATAAATTGTGCAGGGGTGTAACTGGCGTATAAAAATATATTTGGTGTATTGTCCAGACAAACTAATGTGAAAGTCCGGATAATAAATTATTACGTGGAGCCTACATGGTGCCTCCGTGGTAACCAATTTAATCTAGGATTTAGTAAAATTAGAATTTTTTTAATTGTCCAGATAAAAGGTACTAAAATAACTAAGGCTAAACTAAAATATAACTACGGATAAGTACTATTTCTGTTGTCCATCCATTGTCCAGATAAAATTACTGGACAGTGACAATTTTTTTTTAAAGAAAAATCGTTGACTTTTTCAACTTTATTTTTAAGAAAATAATTATATAATTTGTTGTCCAGGACTAATAGGTCTTAAAGTAAATTGTTAAGGGTAAGTGGTAAAAAAAAAACTATTTTTGGTAAATGTTGCAAATGCTATATTATTTTGGAAAATGAATTTCAAAAAACTATAAATGGGAATTGCCCCAACCAACTAGGATGTTTTCTAACTTTTAGGTTTACCAAGTAATTAATGGTGTTCCCTGTTAACCACTCTAAGGGATTATCAACCAAACTAGAATAATCTTAATTGGATTATATCTCTTTGGGTTAAACCAAATTAAAGATGTTCCATGAAACAGGTCTTAATTGAACTAGTATTATTATATGTGTATCTCAATCCTCGAGAGAAGTCTTTCTTCCTCAGCTCTAGTACAAGAACGTATTAGGTATGAAGGTATCGACTTTTACATAACACAAGGGTAAGGATAGATTGAAAGATGCAGGTGATCCTTCCTTTCTTGTGATGCAAAGACCGGGATTTCTTAGGATCCAAGCTAAGTCAATTTCCAAACATTGCAACTATCCTGATTTCAAAGCAACTTACATGCCTAAAATATGTTGTACTCAATACCTTCCTAAAAAAGATTGATCAAGCCTTAGGGTACAACTAAATACCTATTTAACCCATTCAAGTTATATTTAACTAGGATTTAAAATACTTCAAATAAATAAGCCTTAACACAAAAGAAAAGTCAGAAAACATACCTAACATACTTTAGCTCAACGTTTTTTGGGCATGGTTTCGAAACCAAAAGGATTTTCGTTCAAAACCAAATCCATTACGTAACATGTTATGTAACAGTAGTTTCCAGGACTCTTTAGTTCCATTGTTGTGTCACAGGTTTCTCTATTACGTAATAGAGGTTTTGAAACCTACCTAGATAGGTTTCAAAACCTACACAAAAGTTTGTGGGATTTAACTTGTGTGTTGGTTTCCTTCTGCATTTTGATCCAACCAATGATTAAGGTTATCCATACTCAAATCTAAACCAAAGTTCACCTTATATATATACACGTATAACTACATTTACCTTCATGGGCATTGGTCTAGTGAGTGACTACTTGTTCGAGATAGATAAGAAAGCAGAAATCAAATATCACCAAAACTGACTCTCACATGGGGTGATGGGTCACATGAATGTTCTGGTAGTACCCATCATACTCAGATAGGGTTTCCATTTCCCTATTAGGAGAACTAGTGGTGCATCCATGTGTTACACGAACTTAGATTGGTCGTTTTTAGGCTAAACCTTATGGTAATCCATGAGTATTCATGTTGGAATAATGTTGCCAGAAAAATAGAACTTGCAAATCTTCTTTATATGTCAGTATATAAAAATTACAACGAAAAATAAAACTTGCAAATCTCTTTTTGATATAGACTGATTTTGCTTGACGGAATTGGGACTTTCTAATATACAGTTTGTGTGCTTCAGCCATTATACATAAAAAAAGGTCCACTTTACTATGGTACATTCTAAATAACCGGTGTAACGCCCATATGGTTCAAGTGATAAACTCATACTGATTGAAACAATTAGTACATAAGCAACACTTGTGCATACATGCCCGTGTATAGAAGAAAACCAAACCACACAACTTTTTCCTCTTTTAGCCTGAACTAATACATACGGAGGAACCAAATTACTAAGGGTAAGATAAAAATGTCTAATTATGACTTGTTTGTTAAACAAATTGAAACCTAGAATGGAATTTACAGCATTTAACCACGACATTGAACTCTTAAATGTTAAAAGTTGTTATTAGGAACACCGATATGTTGATAAGGTTATTGCAGTCAAGACATGAGATTAAAGAGAATGTATAGGGATGTGCTGCTAAGCTATAAATGAATACACATAACACTATAAAGTATAAATAAAGAACTTCACTCATTCCAATTAGTAAGCAGAACAATTCACTTATAAGGATTCAAGTAAAACATTCAACAGCTTTTTCACTGTTCCAGTCAATTACAGGTCAGACTTCTAAAACCTACAACCAATAGATGAGCCAAACCCACAGAATTAATCAGATACAACCATCATGACAGTAACAGTCTTTGACGTCAAAACCCAGAAAGGGAAGTATTTTTTGCAAGTAAAATACCTTCTGTTGGATAAGTACCTTTCTGTAACAGAGAAACACAAACAACAGAGAACTTGAAGATGATTAAGGGAGGGTTAGAATTTAACTGCACACACACTCAAACACAAAGAGGTGAAGTCGCCTGTTCAACAGACTGTCCTTAACTCAATATTTGCCAGGTACACCTTTAGGAAGATGCTGCTATACCCTTTCAGTGGCAAACTTGAATTCAGGATAAAATCACCTGATACCAACCCAGCTAGCAAAGCTCGTTGGCCCGTTGTGAACTTAACAGAAGATAAAAGAAAAAGAAAGTAAATTCTAGTGCGCAAATCAAAGCAAGAAGAGGGGAAAAGTCGTCAGGACAGTGGCTGCGACTGGGGTAAACGAAAACCTTAGCAAGGCTCGCGCCAAGGCTCACGCCAAAAACACACGCAAGCACCGCAAGCTCCGCAAGCCCGCGGCCTGTGGTGCTTCGGTGTGAAGCACCGCACATGTATGCATTTGCCCACTAGTCCATTTCCCAAGTCCATATCCAATCCACTAGTTCTTTTCCCTTTATAGAACGTTTGTGGTGATATGCATGAACTTCCTCCTTGATTTACCCAATGTGGGATAATCAAAGGTTTCTCATTCACTAAGAAGTGAAAATGGATGGCTTTAATTCCACCCAAGTTTGGACTAGTGTTCCTAGCATCCATCAAGCTAATTAAAGTAACAAAAATTAATTTAAGTAAAAAATTATTAATTTTAGTAATAACCATTTTTTATTTCCCAACACCTTCTGTCCGTGAGTTAGTCAAAGATGTGGGTAGTATTTGAGAATAGCATGAACCAATTGAGCAACTGCAGTCCAGTTGCGAACTGTGACGGAACGATGTTACCAATTTTCAGATCCTCTGCATAAAGATATGGTTCAATTGTAACACGCAATTATTAAAGACGCATAAAGCTTACCTGTTCATTTGCATTACGGTAATGTACAGAGGCATATAGCTTGTTGTTCTGAACATTTGCAGCTTGGGATTTCTTTTGTACTCTAAATTATAACATAATTTTTATCTCCGAAGACTTTCCTGTTATTTATCAATCCAACTATTGAGTATACCCATCGAATCAACGACTTGAATTATTGAACAACATCAAGTTATTTTGTTATTTATCAATTTAACTTATGCTTTTAAGCAAAAATACACTGAACACAAAATGAAGAACATGGATCTACATTAGATTTTTTGGATCCAAAAATGCCTCTAAAAATTAGATAAACTTCACCGAAAATACAAAAAGGTATAATAATCACAACAATGGAAAAGAGTTGGTGTCTGCAATGATCGCAAATTTCGATATAATGAACATGCGGTATTAGAGATGCTAACTTCCGAGTTCCCTTACATGAGTGTACAAACACTACAAAAATCTACTACAAAGTTACAAAGATACACATTGATTTCTCTAATACTTCAAACTTCTATAGACCATTTAATTCATGTTGTATGTTTAGAGTGCTCCTGGGTATGTCCAGCATCCCTAAATTTATTGGAATCTAACGTCATTTTCACAATTATAGGATAAATTCGACCCAACTTTATGTTATCTTACAGGGAAATCGGTCGATTGCTTATCTAGGATAAATGAACTTGAAGCCAAACATTTGGCCAAAAATGTTTAGAGATAGTTTCAAAGAGATTACCTTCTAAAGAAATCTTGATCGATCCTTTTCTTGCATATGAGGAAGTGAAGCAGTAGCCTAGTACTCCAAGACAGAAAATCAAAAATTATAGGCCTTTGGTAAACGAAGTAATTAGGCTTAACCGAACTTACATACCTCCTTCGACCGAACCTCTACTTGGAGTAGTAACATGACATTCATTGGGAAAATTAACCCTGAAGATAGATGATATTATAAATCTTAAAGTACAGTTAGCTAACAAGTATGCATTGAAGTTATTTTTGCCAGTCACAACTCTTCTCTGCCTCTGCCTCCGGAATAGCAAATACCCTGTGGACTAATCTTTTCATCCTTGTTATTAAAAATATAAAAAATACCTACAGGTTTTCAACTACATAGCTCAAATAGATGAATCTTTGAAAATGGATATCACCGATGTGTAAATGGACTAATAAAATTAAATCAATTTGTGGCGTAAAAATGGCTCAGAGCCTCCGTTTGAGAGAACATCATTCTTGTGATCTTTTATACTTTGTAGTTTGTAATAAATGGCAGAGGTAATCTATATGGTTCATGTGGTTAGTTAAAAAACATGAACCCAACATTAAGATTTAATACTTAATGTCTTGTATGAACCCATCAAAATCCATGTATTACTATCTGAGGTATAAATCAAAATCGAACATGGCAAGCCTAAACCACGACAGTAGCCGTTTTTCACTACTTCAGTCACAAGGAGAGAAAAATGATTGATCTTAGGGGAAGGAAGCAAAGAAAGTTTAAGGAATTCGTGTGTTGAATTTTTTGTAGAGATGTAGAACTATTGCGAAAATAACAGAACTTGAGAGACTACTAAGCTTGTTGTGTTTTCAGAATATGTTAAGTAGCCTATTTATAGTAATTGGGAATGCACATATTTTCCTTGTAAAGTAGTGGAGGTAGTGAAGAGATGGAGTAATGGAGATTGTGGGGGTAATGGTGTAACCGCTCATTATCCTTGGAAGTTTCTGGAAAACCATGATTCCATTATCTCCTCAATTTCTACAACCGTCGCCACTATTTTGTAATTTTCAGATCATGGGGTGTTACCACGCCACATGTTGTTGTAACCGCCAGACTAAAACCCCATGAATAATCCCCCCATGTAACAAGATTTGATTTCTCGTAGGAATTGGTGGAGTCATGGACTCAGGATGATGCTAGCACAAGCAAGAGCGAAAAGATGCTCGAAAATAGGAAGAGGGTAAAACTAGCGCTAGCGCTATGGCTAGAGGATGTTAGTGCCGGAGCTAGCACTAGCGCTGCAGGCCTGCATATTGGCTTTGCTGACTTTTTGGCTTTTTGACTCTTTCTTGGTCTTTTGGCACATATGTGTGCTACTCATTGGTGATGGGAGTATGATTAGGGTTTTCCAAGACTAACACTTGCTAGTGCCATGCTTATTGCCTATGCGCCTCTCGCTTTGACATTCATGGATGGCGTGGCCATATTTATGGCCTGTTTAGAGTTTCTCAATTGTAAGAGATTTATTGTTAGCATTTTATGCTTAACTTTTATGCAGTGCATATAAAACATTTTCAAGAGATTCAGTTGTGGAAGTTTACAACTTGAAAACTATGCTTGATGCGACTCTGCAATTAGATGGTATGCATCTAATTAGCATTTTTATTCAGATATGGCATAACCCCTATTTTGAATGTTCACAATTTTGTATAATCAGCGTATTCTGTTTTATACAAATAGTTCGCATAGACTCACATGAAATAACGAGGATTTAGTTGAGTATAGCTCTGAAATTTCCATGGTGCGTATATATGCAAAAAAGAGCTACATGGATAATTTTACCAAGATTTGAATATCCCTTCCTCGATTTTCTTGCAGAATGTAGGATCGCAGTATGTATTCATAATTCTGATGCCGGGTTAGGAATTTATGCATATTTATTTCATGCTTCTGCAGCTAGGCGAAAAACAATATTACAATTTTCTCCCTTGTCAAAAACTCACCATCAACATTAAGTCCTCTGCTTAGCGCAGAACAATACTGTTTCGTGGTAAACACTAGATCATGATTTTTGTATTATTTTATTATTATAAAATAAACCAACAAGTTTTAGTTTGGCGAAAATTACCAGAGACTCTTATTTGATAATACTCCGATGATACCAGATAATTGCTGAGAGAGCAGTAGCTGATGTAATAGTACCTGTAGGATGAAAGAGCATCGTCTTGAGAGCATAAATTAGTAAGCGTGGCTGATTTGCATGATGGAAGGACCAAAATTGACCCGTATACAACACGGGGCTATTGCTCCAAAGAGGAAATCCTTGTTTTACTAGGTTTTGGAAATAAAATTGGTATAAAAGGGGTAAATCCTTATTATTTTTTATTAACGACCAGAGCTCTCTCCCTTTCTCTTTTCCCGTCTGTGCAGCAGCAGCAAAGACGTATTCCCGACACCACCGATCAGCTAGCGCCGACCAACTTCCGGCGCCAACCAGTTTTTTTTTTTTTTTACGTGACTGTTTCACGTTCAGTTTTTTTTACATGATTGAATACTCACACACACATATATATATATATATATATTTTTTTTTTTTTTGATGTGAGTGCTAACTCACTAGCTTAGTTACCTTTGTTTGCTTAATTGCATAAGCATGATATTGGCTTGATATTGGTCTTCTCTTGACAACTTCTTGCAGGTGAACTTCAATTCCACAATTGTTATCTTGTGATAATTCTTCATTGGCTTCATTGCAGCGTTGTTAAGATTCAACAAGGTACGCCGAGGTCTATTGTAATTTTTTTTTACTGGTTCTAATTTACATATATAAGCTTGTATTTCCATATCAGTATTGTATATACGTAAAATAAAACCAAACCTTGTGCATGATTGCCCAATTGTTGACGTGAATGTATTATTTGAACCCGCTGTAGATGTCTAAGACTCATGAAAATAATGCTACCACTGCAACTAGCCATGGTGGAAGCGAAAGTTTTTATGTTATTTTTCTAGACGATGTGCCCAGTATTCATGATGAGTTCTTTGATGGTGTTGTTGAAGAGGCTGCTGGCCCGGGTTATGTTGGCAATTTTATTCCGAACATCAATAGCCTTCCTCAACCTCAAAGTATTTATCCGCGAGTTATTATCAGGTGCTGTTTGCAGAGAAGAGAACACGTGCCCTTATTTGTTGATTTTAAAACGTTTCAGATCCCTTTGTCTGAATGGACAAAATGTGCTAAAGTTATGTTGGAGAATCCTCAGGTGAAGCTGGTTCTAGAAATGCTAAGATAATCCATGCTGTGTGAGTGTCTGAGACTTTGAGACTTAAAAAGGACTGAAGGGTCTGCTTGCATTTGCCTTTCGTTGGTGCGGTCCAGCCCATTCAGCAGTATGCGCTTGGGGTGAGTTAACCATCACTTTGGAGGACGTGGCGGTCTTGATGCAACTGCCCGTTGTTGGTAGTATTCAACTTGGATGGTCTGAATAGGAGAAGAAACATGGTGCCATCCTTGTTCAGAAAATAGTAGCTCTACAGAAGTCTGATCGTTGTAGTAACAATAATTATTCGGCTTGGATTGACTACTGGTGGAACAAAAGTACAAGTGTTGATGGCCTTGCTGTTGACAATCCTTTATGCATTGCTGTGTTTCTTATACTTTGGCTTTCCAGAGATGCGTTTGAAGATTCTCCTGGAGGTCAATTGAAGTCTGCATTTGTTCCGCTTTCTGTTGTGCTTGCTGGTGGAAAGACCCTTCCTCTTGGTAACTTATTTCTAGGCTCTTTATACTTTTATTTGGATTCTTTCATTCGTGACATGAGGATTTTCAACGTCTATGCCAAGGTGGAGTCTTTTATCCCTGTTATGTTTATGCAAGCCTGGCTATGGGAACATTTTCCTGAGTATGCGCCAAATACCAAGCCCTCTTTCCCAAGTACAGAAATAGAATATGCTAGAATACTCCGCTGGAGTAAAAAGAAACCTTCTTATTTTAGTCTTATTAGCTTAATGGACAATGATAAAAAGGTGAATTTCATACCTTGGGGTTTGAGGCTTCCACACGTGATTCCACCGGAGTCTTTTTATAAGAGCTCTAGTATTTCCCTACGTTCTGGCCCGAGTATATGAATGGTGGTCGCCAATTGTTTGTACTTAAAAATTGATTCTAGACAAAACAATATACTGTAGAAGTACTTTCTTTAGATTCGAAAATCAAAATCGTACAGGGAAAGCCTAAACCACGATAGTAGCCGTTCCGCCCTGCTTCGGTCACAAGGAGAGAAAATGCGTTGATCTAAGGGGAGGGAAGCAAAGAAAGTTGAAGGAAATCGTGTGTTGAATTGTATGTAGAGGTGTACAACTATTGAGAAAATAACAGAGCTTGAGAGAATACTAAGCTTGTTGTGTTTTCAGAATATGTTAAGTAGCCTATTTATAGTAATTGGGAACGAACATATTTTCCTTGTAAAGTAGAGGAGGTAGTGAAGAGATGGAGTAATGGAGATTGTGGGGGTAATGGTGTAACCGCCCATTATCCTTGGAAGTTTCTGGAAAACCATGATTCCACTATCTCCTCAATTTCTACAACCATCGCCACTATTTTGTATCTTTCAGATCACGGGGTGTTACCACGCCACATGTTGTTGTAACCGCCAGACTAAAACCCCATGAATAATCCCCCCATGTAACATGATTTGATTTCTCGTAGGAATTGGTGGAGTCATGGACTCATGATGATGCTAGCACAAGCAAGAGCAAAAAGATGCTCGAAAATAGGAAGAGGGTAAAACTAGCGCTAGCGCTATGGCTAGAGGTGCTAGCATTGGCGCGACTAGCGCTAGCGCTACTAGGCATGCAACGCTGTTGGCGCTGGTGCTAGAGCTAGCACGGTTAGATCCTATTTGGCGCGTAAGCATATTGGCTTTGCTGACTTTTTGACTCTTTCTTGGTCTTTTGGCACATATGCGTGCTACTCATTGGTGATGGGAGTATGATTATGGTTTATCAAGGCTAGCACTTGCTAGTGCCATGGTTATTGCCTATGCGCCGCTAGCTCTGATATTCATTGATGTCGTGGCAATATTTATGGTCTGTTTAGATTTTCTCAATTGTGTGAGATTTACTGTTAGCATTTTATGCTTAACTTTTATGCAGTGCATACAAAACATTTTCAAGAGATTCAGTTGTGGAAGTTTACAACTTGAAATTATGCTTGATGTGTCTCTGCAATTAGATGGTATGCATCTAATTAGCGTATTCAGATATGGCATATCGTTTATTCTTAATGTTCATGAGATAATCAGCGTATTATGTTTTATACAAATAGTTCGCATAGACGCACATGAAATAACGGGGATTTAGTTGAGTATAACTCTGAAATTTCTTGGTGCGTATATATGCAAAAAGAGCTACATGGATAATTTCGCCAAGATCTGAATATCCCTTTCCCGATTTTCTTGCAGAATGTAGGATAGCAGTATGTATTCATAATTCTGATGTCGGGTCTGGAATTTATGCATATTTATTTTATGCTTCTGCAGCTAGGCGAAAAGCAACATTACAATTTTCTCCCTTGTCAAAAACTCACCATCAACAACTGGAGATGAGGATGGAGAGAACAAATTTAGAGTAGAATAGTATTAGTGGAGATGAAGATGAGGATGGCAAAATTTAGGATAAAGAAAATATTAGTGGAGACGAAAAAGATAGGGAAGGTAAATTTAGGGTATATAAATTAGTGAATTGTTCACCCTCCCCAGTTTATGTACTACGAAAAACAACGAAAAGATCCTTAAACCCATAATTCCTTTTGGTCTATATTCTTTCAAGTGGGACCAAAAGCTCTAGAATTCGATCTTTGTACAGCTTTCAACCAAAGCTCTTTAAATTATTCTGAAATTATATGTACAATTGGTTTGTAGAAACTATCAATTAGTCCTAAGTAGGAATTACCATTTGGTATTAATATTATGGGCTCATTTAATGACTGGTCCATCCATTAAGGCCCGATTATCTAGTGGTCCTTATTTTTAAAAAAGTTTGATTTTTACGTCCAAAAGATTATTCCCGGGGTCTATCGCACATGTGGAAAGAAACAGATCTTTTTAAGATGTCTAGATGATAATTGCATGTTTTACATGTTTTGAGTATCAATTTCATGTTAGTATTTGTTATATTTCTTGTGAATTATTGTATATTACGTTCGTTTTTGTAGTTTATGTCTTTTTATTAGGTGAATCATCCAAAAATGAGCTACAAAGTGTTAGATTGTGCATGAAGTGAAGTGCTACAAAGGAAGAAGAGCCAAAGATAAAGTTGAAATCGTCCAAATTCAGGATTTCTCATCACCCTATTTAATAGAAGGAGGAAATGAAGCCAACGACGAAAGAATGAGGTCATTCCGACTTCATATGAAGAAGTTATAAGAAAAGCAAGTTCAGGAAATTATCGATGGGTCAAGATATCAAGAAAAGAAAAATTCTCGATGGGTCAAGGCATCGAGAAAAGAAAATCTAGAAGAAAAATAAATTTTCTATGGGTCACCGCATCGAGAAAAGAAGAATTCTCGATGGGTCAAGCCATCAAGAAAAGAAAAAATCTCGATGGGTCGAGCCATCGAGAAACTGAGCGTGAAAACCTATTTTTGGCATATTTTGGAGTTTTAGAAACCGACCGGGATTCGAGTAAGGGGACTTATACAACTTGGACACCTATATAAGAGACATATATATCTCTACATACACATCTCTACACAACCATATCTCTCATATTACATCTTCCACATAAAAACCTAGGGTTTAACCCTTTAGGGGGAAACCACCATTCTTCTTCATCTTAATCTTCTTTGTAATATGAGTAGCTAAAATTTTTGTTGATCAAGGATGAATTCAATGTTCTAAGCGTGAGGATTTATTAGTAATACAAGTTTGTTTGGAGTCTTAATCATTATCGTTTGTTTTCATTATATCTAGGGTTTTATGATTGATTTCTAGATTGTTTAAGTGTACAATTGGATTATTCTATTGATCATTATAATGCTAGTAGAGAGTTAAGCGATACGTAATTGTCGATCATCTCCTACACAAGTAAAGAATGTGAGACCTTGAATAGGAATTCTGTGGAGTAATCGTGTGTGAAGACAAGTAAGAAAGACTTTGCGCTAAGAGTTCTGATGCTAGGATCAACCTAAATTCACAAACCCTAAAGCATTTGATTGGGCTACACCTTGAGTGCGCAACTACTTGGTGGCTCAGTTGGATAGAATCTGGTAGTCGAACGCATCCGTATCTAGTGACACAAGGAGTTTTAGGGATAACAGAGCTTATTTCTATTCTACGGTTGGTGATGAATGATTCTGACGAAAGATAGATAAGTATACTAATTCAGTCAATGTTTGGTAATGGCGAAGGACTCCCTAACCATCTTTTTATTCTTATTGTATTTTTATTGTGTTTCAGTTAATTAAATCTCAAAATCCCCCCCCCCCTTTCAGTGTTTATTCTGTTTTGCTAATCTAAATAACATATCAATTACACAGCTCTCTGTAGGAACGATCCTTACTACTGCTATATTACTAGTTAATTAGTGGGATATATATCGATTAATTTTTTTCACTCATGACACGTATCACTAGAATACCCTTGTATAAAACTATGTTGGGTTAACTCTCTTCTCACTTTTCCTTTTTTGTATCTGAATCGAGAGCTCTGCTGTTGATCCATGAAGATTTTTTTTTTATTTTTGAGTTTATTTTCTAATCATGATATTAATATCTCTCTTGATCAACCGAAATCAAGTAGATCTTAATAAAAAAAACCACTGCAAAAATCCTTCGGTAAGCTAAGAATTTCAGATTTTAAAATATTAGGGTTTTTGAAGAGAAATTGAGCTAGATCTTTGTGTTTTCGATCTCCATGCTTGATTAGTTGATTGATTACTTTGTTTTCATGAAAATAGTTCATATCTAGATATATAATCATGTTTTATGTTCATTTCTTTACTAGATTTGATTATACTAGTTTCATTTTGTTGGTTTTAGGTTTGGTTCTGAGACGCTGTCACAGTGAATGGTGGATCAAGGAGGAAATTTATAAATGTAATAATAGAGCTTGACTTTGCTAATTAATTTTGTAGTATTTATTTATTTTATAATGTGATTTATTGGTTTTATTCTCATAGTTGGTATCTTTTTATTATCTTTAAATGTAATTTTGGTTTTATTTTGAAGTTGTAGAGTACCTACTGAATTATATTGGTGAATCTAAACTAGTTACCTAGCTTCAGAACATGGTTACACATTTTTAGTCTGAGAACCATGAAAAGTTTATGCCCTGTTATATCAAGATGCAGTGGTCATTCCAAGGTTCCAAACCCAATAAATGGTGATTTTTTGTATGACTGCTTGTTGATAGATATGCAGATTTTTTTTTTAACCTTTTTATTATGAAATTAGTTATAATTTTATGTGTGTTTTGTGTTGATTATACACTGAATGAATAATTAATATATTATGTTGAGTGCATATTTGAGATACTCATACATTGTGTTGAGTACATATTTGATAGATTGTTATGATTGCATATTTTGTTATACATTAGTTTACGTGTTACGGTTCTTTATATGGCTATAGTATAATACATGATTTTTCTGGTGATTCTGTTTGAAGTATACTTGATAGCTCAACAATGCATTTTAACGAAACTCATTTAATTTGACGGTTCATTTCGGCTACACTCGGGTATTTTGAACTATACTTTTTGATTGCACGTATTGTATAAGGAAAAGGGGATTGGTGATCACTTAGCAAATATCCATGTGAATTGACATTGGGGAAGTAAGCAATATATTGTATAGTGATAACTATGAAGATTGTTGGTGCATTTTAACTACACTCATTAATTGATGGTGCATATCGGCTACACTTAAAGAAATTTCATCAGGGGAATAATTGAAATCTTAGGGTTTGTTTAAGGTTTAGGATTATTCATCATGTCCATTATGTTCTATTTTTAACCTTAACCTACCTGATAGGATTGACCTTAGAAACTAGAGAACTATATTAAGGGCATTAATTGGTTTTAGTGGATTCCAATGTAAAACCAAAATTGGAACATAGAATTTAGGGACCAGCTGTATTATCCGAAACACATTTTTATAGTTGTGGAAAGTAGTTAGTTTTTTGGTTTTAGTTAAATTAAGTTGTTTTTTGCTTTACTGTTAATATGCTACGAACTATATTGCTTTAATACTTGTTGTTATTTTATATGTTCTTGTTAGCAAATATAGTTGATAGACTAACCGAAACAAGTTTGTGCAGATATCATTTCAAACTCTATATGCATTGTTTTTTTGGTATAAAATAATCAGATAAAGATTGTGCTTGTGTTAATAATCTCGTGTTGGATCTGCAACAATAAAAATACTAAAACAGAAGATGTTAACGTTAATAAAATCTCTGAACTGATTTGCACACAAAGGGCAGAGCCACCTGCTCAGCAAATTGTCCTTAACACAATAGTCTGCTGGTAATCCTCAAGAATGAGAGATGCTATACCCCCACAGCGGATATGTGTCTAGGATAGAACTGACCGTTATGATTTGTATAAGCACAATACAAATCACCCTCAAACGAATTTAACAACAAGAAAGGGAAGTAAACAAGCAGTGCGCAAAACAAAGCAGGAAGAGGGGAAAAGAATGCATGATAGTAGCTGCTTCTGGTGTAATTTGAAATGAAAAACTCAAGTTCTTTTTATAGGCGAGAAGAGGAGAGAAATCAGTTAGCCATCAATAACTTCCACGCGTGATATCTCCCTATGAGCAAATTCGATCCGTTGTGTCCATTATTGGCCCTGGACGTATCCCGTTTCTCAGAATTCTCTAAAGAATCAGCTCAATTCTCATAGGAAGCGACCCACTTCCACATTCAGATAAGTGAGTTCCATAAAGAGTGTTTACTGCTACACCCTCTTCAATATTAAATTGAAACTATAAAACTCGTTAAGACTTAATAAAAAGTCATCCTTCATATGCAGTCACACTATCACGTCTACACCATAGAGAAGAGACGTAGAATGAAATTCTCTGATAGTATTTTCTTTAACCCACCACAAATTAGTTGTCTCATTCAAAACCTTGATCTTGGGATCTCCTGTCAGCAAGGTTGAGTATCCTTCATGGAAAGTTTATTTAATGAGCTTAAGCCCCATCCCCCTTGATGCATTACTAACTATCTCCTTGGACAAACCTTTCTTCAAAGGGTCCGCGATATTCTCCTTAGACTTCACAAAGTCAACAGAAATAACGCCAGTTGAGATTAGTTGTTTCAGGGAATTATGTCTTCTACGAATGTGTATAGACTTCCCATTATAGTTGTTGTTTTTAGCATTAGCTATTGCAGCTTGACTATCACAATGTATAGATATAGCTGGCACAGGCCTATGCCAGAGAGGAATGTCTTTTAAAAAACATCTTATCCAAGCGGCTTCTTCTTCTGCTTTATCTAACACAATAAGCTCCGATTCCATAGTGGATCGAGCTATACATGTCTGTTTGGAACTCTTCCAAGATACATACCCACATGCTAGAGTGAAAACATATCCACTCGTAGACTTAGACTTCTCTGAGTCTGATATCCAGTTTGCATCACAAAATCCTTTAAGGACTGCAGGGTATCTCTCATAATTTAAACAAAAGTTTAAAGTGTACTTCAAGTACCTCAGAACTCTAATAAGTGCATCCCAATGCTCCTGCCATGGATTACAGGTATACTTACTCAACCTACTCACAACATAAGCAATGTCCGGTCTCGTACAATTCATCAAATACATCAGACTTCCTATAACACGTGAGTATTCAAGTTGTGAAACTCCATTACCCTTATTATTTTTGATTCTACAACAAGGATCATACGGAGTACAAGCAGGTTCACAATCAAACTGATTATATTTTTTAAGCACAGATTCAACATAATGAGATTGACTAAGACTATATCCTTTAGAATTTCTTCTAATCTGCATCTCTAAGATCACATCAGCAGGGCCTAAGTCTTTCATGTCAAAGTTCTCATTTAGCATGTTCTTTGTCGAATTAATTACATCCATTTTTGTACCAAGTATAAGCATATCATCAACATACAATCATACAATCACACATGCATCATTCACAAGTTTAGTATAAACACACTTGTCAGATTCATTGATTTTAAAACCACTAGAAATCATTACATGATCAAATTTTTCATGCCACTGTTTAGGTGCTTGTTTCAAACCATCAAAGATTTTTCAGTTTACAAACTTTGTTTTCACAACCTTTCACTACAAATCCCTCAGGTTGGTCCATGTAAATTTCTTCATCTTATTCACCATTTAGAAAAGCTGTCTTTACATCCATTTAATGTATCTCTAAGTTATGAATGGCAACAATAGCAATTAACATCTTAATGGAAGTAATTCTCGTAACAGGTGAATAAGTATCAAAGAAATCTACACCTTCTTTCTGTTTATAGCCTTTAGCTACTAATCTAGCTTTGTATTTTTCCACATTTCCAACTACCATACATTTCCTTTTGAAGATCCATTTACAACCTTTGGGTTTACACCCTAAAGGTAAATCTACAATCTCTCACGTACCATTCTGTATAATGGAATCCATTTCACTAATGAAAAATTCTTTCCACCATGGAGCTTCAGAAGAAGTCACGGCTTCTCTATAAGTATGTGGATCAGTCTCAGCTAAGCATGTTATGAAGTCTGGCCCAAAAGATTTTTCAGTTCTAAGTATTTTACCTCTTCTTGGCTCAAATTCAACTTCATCTTCCTTTAAAGGTAATGTCTAACTGGTCGAAGGGACATCTAGGGGATCAAAACATATCATGCGAGAATCAGATTTCAATGGAAAAATATTTTTAAAAAACACAGCATCCCTAGATTCCATAATAGTATTCACACCAATTTCAGAAATTTCAGAACTTACAACCATAAATCTATATGCAGTAGTATGCTCAGTATACCATATGAAGACACAGTCAATAGTTTTGGGTCCTATCTTGTTTCTCTTAGGGGGAGGAATGGAAACCTTATCCAAACACCCCCAAACTTTAAAGTATGCATAAGAAGGTTGTCTACCTTTCCATAACTCATATGTAGTTTTCTCTGATCCTTTAATGGGTACTCTGTACAAGACATAGCAAGCTGAGAGGAAGGCCCCCCCCACAAGTTTGCAGGTAATCCTGAACTAATTAACATGGCATTCATCATTTCGTTAAGGGTTCGGTTCTTCCGTTCAGCCACACCATTAGATTGTGGTGAATAAGGAGGGGTTACTTCGTGTATAATGCCGTGTTCTATGCAAAAATCTCCTATAGGAATTACGTATCACCACCATGGTCAGACCTAACAGTTTTAATGGTAGCACTCATTTGGTTTTCAACTTCTAGTTTATACATCTTAAAGGCTTCTAAGGCATCATCCTTACTTTTAAGCAAATATATATGGCAATACCTTGTACAATCATCTATAAAAGTGACAAACCATTTTTTACCACCTCTAGTTTGAACTGATTTCATGTCAATTAGGTCTGAATGAATTAATTCTAAGGGTTTAGATTTTTTTTGAATATTTTTTTCCAAAAGGTTTCTTAGCATATTTTGATTCTACACATACTTCACATTTATGTTCATTATCCAAACTAAATTTGGATATGCAGCCTATGCTAGCCAGTTTATGCATTGACTTCTATTTTACATGTCCAAGTCTACCATGCCAAACATTTAATGACACACAAACATAAGCATAAGAATCAATTTTATTAATTTCATCAGAGGTTACATTAAGTTTGTAGAGACCCTCAGTCTTATAACCCTTACCTACATAATCCTTACCCTTAGTGACAACAACTTTCCCAGATTCGAAAACAAGTTTAAAACCCTTATCATCTAAAACACCACAAGAAACAAAATTTTTGCAGATGTCTGGAACATGAAGAACTTCATTCAATGTGAGAGTCTTGCCATAAGTGAGTTTTAGCCCAACTTTGCCTTTTCCTGCAACCTGTGCTGCAGATGAGTTACCTATGTAGAGTTTTTCCCCTTCCCCTAACTTCTGATAGGAGGTGAACATATCTCTGTTTCCACAGACATGCTTGGTAGCACCAGAGTCTACCCACCAGTCTCTCACATTGGTCACCAAATTAACTTCAGACACCGTACCAGAAAACTCGTTCTTGTTGTTTTCAACCAAATTAACATTGTTTTTCTTAATATTAAAGTCCTTACCTTTTCTACATTGTACTGCCATATGGCCAGGAGTTCCACAAACATAACAAGCACCTTTAATTTTACCAATGCCAGATTTGGGTTTCTGAAATATACCTTTCTTGTGATGACTGGGCTTAGGGTTGCGTTTGCTGCTCTCGCCCTTTTCAGTATTGGAAGACTTGTGTTCAATTATATGAGCCTTGTTGGACATGTCCCTTGCAAAAGATACATTCTTGTCTTTGGAGCACAGTAATTCTCCCACTTGAATCTTCTTACCCAAATCAACCATACTGACTTCACCAGTTTCAGCCTGGTATTTTGCCTTTAAAGCAGCCCATAAATCAAAAGCAGAAAAGTTGTCTTTTGCATTATAAAAATCATACAGTGCATCTTCTGAACAATTCAAAATATGATTTTTAGCCATATATATATGCCTAACCCAACTTTCCAACTCCCTTTTACTTCCAGCATCATTCAAACCCTCATCAAAAGATTTCAGAACAAGTTCATCTAACATATGAAAACTCAGAAAAAACAACATCTTTGATTGTCATCTTTTGAAATCCTTCCCACTGAATTTTTCAGGTCTGCCAATATCATTTTTACCCATTGTTACAGAAGAAGGACTATTGTGTTAAGATTGTTGGATCTGCAACAATAAAAATACTAAAACAGAAGATGTTAACGTTAATAAAATCTCTGAACTGATTTGCACACAAAGGACAGAGCACTCAAGTTCTTTTTATCAGCCAACCATCAATGAAAATAAATTTTACAATTAATAAAAAATTTACGTGCGAATTGATTAATTACTGGTAATAAAACGGTCAAGATTAATACTCGTCGGTCAGGCGCCCCCCCATATTAAAAACAAAATTTAATTTAGTTTAAATTATTTAAGGAAATAATTTAAAATATTTTTTTCAAAAAGATAAGTCTTGGTTGACCCACACCTGCACCCGCACCCGAGCCCGGCCCGACCGACCGACCGACCGGACGGCGGCGGCGTGCGTGCTTCAGTGTGAAGCACCACGCGTATGTGAAATATATGGTTGCACCAACTAGCCCATAGCCTAAGTCCTCTCCCATACACAAAAGTGTGTTTACCCCTAAGGGGCCTCCCTTAGATGCAAATTTCTAACTAATATGGAGAGGTAACATCTTTAGTTTCTCCTATGTGGGACTAAAGGTTCATTCACAAATAGTGAAAATGAGCTAGTTTCCTGAGTGACCCCTTGGTCCTAAGCCCATTTTCTCCAAGACCAAGAACAAAACAATTAAGCCCATTTTTTTCCCAATAATCAAGCCCATTTTCTCTAACAATCCCCCACATGAATGAAAACCCGATGAAAATCAGAAATCAGAAAGCGAGAAATACCACTATAGGCAATAGGTGTCCATAAGGTCTTGAACCTTTGCTTAGTGGGAAATTACCGGAACTACTTGATGGACAATGAACACGATGTCTTGAACTACCATCATTTGGTGTAGTTCATCAATAACTTCCACGCGTGATATTACTCTTGGAGCTGTCAAATTCGTGTCGTTGTGTCCATTTTGGCCCTGGACGTATCCCATTTCTCAGAATTCTCTAAAGAATCAGCTCAATTCTCATAGGAAGCGTCCCACTTCCACATTCATATAGGTGAGTTCCATCAAGAGTGTTTACTAATACACCCCACTTCCATCTTAAATTGAAACTATAAAACTCATTAAGACTTAATAAAAAGTCATCCTTCATATGCAGTCACACTATCACGTCTACACTATAGGGAAGGGACAAAGAATGAAATTCTATGATAGTATTTCCTTTATGAAAAGCACTTAATTCATACATTTTTACTACTTAATTTATATTTGTTAGCACTTCAATTTATACTAATAATATATTTTATTATTTTATTAGGTGCAATGCGTAAAATCCGAAGTTACGAATAAAAATCATTAAATAGGATAAATCACTTAACTTGAGGTGGCGTTCTTCTTTGGAATCGGTATGTGAAGTGAGTGATTGGTGACTTCTATCACATGAGTTGGCAGGAAAGAGTAGTTAAAGGCTTTGGTATGTACGGTAGAAACAAAACAATTGAGTACCGTGTGTTGGTGGGAGAGTTTGACTTTTTCTAGGTTTTCTTTATGGTAAAGTAGAGGAGGTAGCGAGCTAGACCTATACGGTTAGGAGGCTAATAAAGGGATAGAGGTGATGATGGTTAGCTTCTTGGTTGTTAGCTGCGTCCGAAAGAAGAAAATCATGTGAAGGCTATCACGTGAAAAGAGAAACATGAAGAAAAGTGATGGGAGGCATGAGTAGGATTGGTTATTTTAGGAGACAAAAGTCTGATAACATTTGAAAAAGGGAAAAAAAGGTGTTAACGTGGCAAGCAAAGAGTGGGCTATTGTTTTGGTGACATCAAAGAGAGAAAACAAGTGTTGGAAAGGGAGTATAAAGTGGATTGAAGTGGAGAGAGAAAAGGATTTTTCTTTTAGCTTTAGATTATGTTTTTTTTAGCTTTTCTTTTTGGGGACGTAGGAGTTGACGGTGGTTTTAGGGTCTGTGGAGAAGCGTACAGTTGGAGAGAGAGGAGCAGAGTAGGCATACAAGAGTTTCCTGGACACAGGTGAAGAAAGAGAACGAGACGGACAAAACCTGGAAAGAGAGAGCGATAATTCTCTTGTTCTGGAGTATACAGGAGCAGAAACTAAAAAGGGTTTAATCTTTTCTTCCTCTAGTTTTTTTAATTATTTTTATGGGTTTTAAGAAACCCATCTCCATGTTCTAATTAATTTGTAACTAGGGTTTAATGTTGAAACCATTTAAAGTATAGACCAATTGAATTGATTATTCGGTACAGACTATTATGATTTGAATAAAATTAATTCCATGATTTCGTTTATTGATATAAATCTGAATCAGTTGTTGCTTCACCGGTTCTGTACAATACAGTAACCTATGCGCAGAATCAATAGGATAGCAAATATGTTTGTCTACTTATTTGATATTCCATGTTTGGTTAAATCTGTAGATGGGGTATGCTTAGAAGAGCCGGATATTATTTGTGAACCTATAATTAGCTTCTTATTATTTTCTCGCTAACGCAATTAGATGGTGTATGCTTCAGACTAGGGCTTTTGATGCGCCATACTTAGGGCATCCCAGTGACATTTGCGATTCTAATACATATAATAGGTGATGTCGATAGAACGAACAATAGATGAATATTCATGAGTTATGTTTCATTTCAGTAATTAAATAGAAATAGTGGTGGATACTGAAAACCCTTGTTACCGACTCTCTCTGTTTAGTTATTTTATTAACTTATTTTTTTATTATTTTATTTATAAATCTAAAAATCCAAAAATATTATTCTTGATTAGTTGATTAGAGATATTGATTGCAGTATTTTTCCGTTCCCTGTGGGTTCGACCCGTACTTGCCGTTGTCTACTAGTTAGACGACGTGCGATTACGGTTTATTTATATAGGGTAATCTAAAATCACATCAATTTTTGGCGCCGCCGACGCAGACTTGTTTTTAGATTTTTTTAGGCTAATTAGTTTAGTTAGATTTTTATTTTATTTTATTTTATTTGTTCTATTTTACGTTTTTGGGTATTTTCTTTGTATTACAGGTTTTGGATCAAAAAGAAATTTGAGCTAAAGATTATATTAATTGATTAAAAACTTGGAGTCAAAGACAAAGCGAAAAGAACGGAAAAAGAAGACAAGATTTTTTTTTTAGTTAATTTTTTTTAGGGTTTTTATTTTTCTTTTTAGAAAATTGTATTAGGAAATTCTTATTATTTTTGTAATTATTTTAGGTATTTTTATTTTTTCTTATTTTTGGACTTTGGACTTTGAACTTTTGAACTATATTATTAATTTTTTTAAACTCTATGGAAGGGTATTTAAATGTAAACTGTAACAGGGAAGGACGACAATTACGATATTGTCTCGGCCCCTCGGGTTCGTACACTGACATAGAGTCGGTGGCCTGAGTCGATTACAACCGATTCATCCCCCGTCTGGTACGGGAGGTAAGACTCTAACCACCCACGAATCCCCTGTCAGTGGGTTTTCTGTATTCCTTCGTAATGCATATATGTTGAGGACTTGAATACGGAATTAATTTTCTAGTTAAGGGCAAGGACTGGCCATATAAGATAAGGAATCGGATTTCATCACCGTTTCCTTCTTGCCCGCCTTAGGAACGCGTTACCAAACGCGAACCTAAGTCTAAAATTTGACTAGAAAGAGACCTATAGGGTAACCATCTTATTATAAAATCATTTAAAAGGACTGTATTGGTTACTTTATTAGCCTAACTCAAGGTTCAATAAGATTATTTTAAGTTGATTAGAGCTGCCTTGTAACCCAGGGAAAAGTGCCAAAGAGACAGGGTTATTAAAGCTCCTTAGAGCTTATCCTGTTTCTCTTCGACTTAATCTAATTCGGATCGTTCTAAGAGGTTTGCTAAAACTGTAACTAGTTGCCTTTTGGAGGAATAAAAGATGGTCTAGAAACAATCTAAGTGGATCCATCATGCTTTTTGTTTGCTAGATTCAGTAGGTTTGATTTGGTTGAGTCGGCCTTGTTTGTGTTTGTAAATATATTAGGAATTTTTTGTTAGAAAATGTCGAACTGGTATTATGAGGACCAATACAATGAATATCATACTGAATTTCAAAATAGACATTATCCCTACTATCAACATAGTTTGGATGTTATTGCTCATACCAAGGTGATCCCAATTACTATTCATACATACACCCATCTTATGGACATGAAAATGAGCAAAATTCGAGTTCTTTGTCTTGGAGGGATGCCCTTAAGCAGGTGCAATCTAGTACTTATCTAGAAGAATCACACGAGCAATTAGGATCTAGCCATCTTTATGATCTAGTTGTTTCTCTAAAGAATTCCCTCAAAGTGTTGTATGAGGATACAAGAAGGTTCACATTAAGTATGGGGGGAACAATTAGTAGTCCAACTCCTCCTCTAGAAGAATCACACGAGCAGTTACGACCTATCAATCCTTATGATCTAGTTGTTTCTATAGAGAATTCCGTCAAGGAGTTGGCTGGGAATATAAATGAGTTAACTGAGGATACAAGAAGAATCATAAAGGAGATGATTGAGGATAGAAATAGGTTCGTATTAAGTATGAATGAAATTTCTGCAAAGAATAATATTGCTGAAAATGATCTTAATTACCAATACAATGTTTCCACTTTTACTCTTGATAAGAATGATGAATATTTACCTAATTTAGAGGACGAGGATAGAATAGAAGACACTATTTATTTAGATAAGGTTCAATCATCTTCATATTATTATGATGATGAGGATACTTTTGATAAGGAAATTGTAATCCATAGTCATAATGATGAGGAAATTCTCACAACAATTGAGTTTCACGATAATAATGATCTCTCTAGTTCCGATCCTAACAATATTAATGATTATTCACTTATTCAAGAGGAAAGGGATTTAACTAGAGATAGCATTGTTATAAATGGTGAAATATTTCCTCATTATTATGAAGACGACGATGGTTTAGAGGAACGATTATATTCCGAGACTAGTGTTTTAGAGTCCAACGATTCAGGGACAACAGTCTCAAACGAAGAAGATAAAATCGTAGAAATCTTAAATGTGAGTGAGACTGCACCACCTGATTATAACTTAGAAGAAGCAATTGACCATTTTCAGGAATCTGATGATCTAAAAATTAGGGAAATTATGACTAGTCTATCTAGAGACACCCAAAATTCTAAGTTTGGGGGTGATTATCATTCTCCCCGTGGTTTACCTTTTACTCTTTTAAAAGTCCCTCACTTGGGACTTGATGTTTCTGCCTCTTCCATATTAAGAGACTATCTTCTAGAACTGTTTCTCGAACCTAATCATGTCCAAAAAGAATTTCAGTTGTTAGAAATTCATCCTCTGGTCGATGTGGTTCACCTAGGAAATAATACCAAGATTGAATTTGTTTTCCCACCAAAATATTTTCTTCCATATGTGGGAACGTTTGAATTTCAAATGTGTCAGTTATTGAGTTTTAAGACTAAGCCTAATTACTTTAGGAAATTAGAATCGACACATTTGCTTAAGAATGGCCACCATTTTAAGAGTAGTCAACTGCGTGGGTCAAATATGATTGACTTAGAGGATCCATAATTATTCAGGTTATTTTTATCCAGTTATTATGTGCCTTAAGTTTATTATTTGAGTTTTTCCAGACTCTACAACCTGATCCCTCGGATCCTGCCTATGGGGAAATTCAGCTTAAAGAGATTTATCTAGACCCTTTCATAGAGCCCGAACCTGAACCTCAACTAGATGTAGTTGTCATAAACAAAACACTAGATAGGGATAAGGTTGGACTCGGTTTGTTCACTTTCTGGGCATGCTTTAATTTCCTTCTATTTTGGATAGTATTGTTTTATTCAGAAGACCCACAGTTGTTCCGACTATTGTTTTATGATTTTATGAGGTGACTAATTCTTTCTTAGTCTGAATGAAGACTTTAAACTTAGCACTTCTTGGGAGGTAACCCATACTCATGCGACACGGTAATATCTTTCTTTAACTCCTTTCCTTCGATTGGTAACAGTTTCTCCTTGTTCATATATTGAATCATTCATCTTTAGAACATTGAGGACAATGTTAGATTTAAGTTTGAGGGTATGTGAGAAACTTTTAGTTGCAATTTGAAACTCAAGAGTCTAGAAACTTGTGAACAATTCAGGATGACACTAACCATTCTAGGTAGATGGAAACATAGTTCTTGTCTATAGGAATTAGTGTGCCCAGCTAAATGGTCTATTCATATCTGAATGCACTCAGGTGTTAGAAATAGCATGATAATCATTGAACAAGCATATCTCAGAATCATCATAACCATATCACTTTCTATTTTTATTTTTGCAATTTTATGTTTCTCTAAGTGATTTGGTGCGGCCCTAGTATTGTCATAAGGTCGTAGCTCGGATGTGTTAGAAATTTATTTTTGTTGGAAAAACAAAAAAAAAACTGAAAAATTGACACTTTGATAGCAATATGTGTGTGTTTTCCCTGTCTCCGTCGCCTAAGCAAGCGTGGAATGCAGGATCCATGGAAACTATCATGTAATCTGCTGAAAAGGAGCATGCCCTTAGATTCAAAAGATCTAACCATGTAGTCATAAAAATAAAAAAATAAAAAAAAATAAGAAAGAAAAAATGTATATAATAATAAAAATAGGAGCATTCGAGCCGGACTTATACTAATATTTTGGGAAACATCGTTCACCTTAGTCAACATATGCACCATTCATTACTTCTATATCCATTTTCTAATCTATCCTTGTGTTTGAATTTGATTGATTTCGAGCAATGTGAATTTTTATCCAGCTTTAGATGTTCAATGATTATTTAAGTAAGTTGCATTTTTATATGAATTTTAGTACGCGGAGTGCAAACTCGTGTACAATAATTGAACTCATATAGGGTAATGATTCTCATAGCCGAAGAAATTTAGTATGCCAACTAAATAGCTTGTTTAATGTCTATCATAAATCGTTCACAGATAGCTAGAATTTAGAGTAAAAGGTTTTGTGGGTACACCTCTTGTAAACCCTCACGAGACAAAACTCTTATGATAGGGACACCTATGGGCTTAAAGGCTTATTATATATGCTAAATGTAGTCAGATTCCAGCGAAAGTGAGTTAGAATTTTATTTTATTTTTAAATTAGTTTTGCTCGAGGACTAGCAAAATATAAGTTTGTGGGTATTTGATAACAATTGTATAACAAAAGCATGGAACATCAAAACACTCAATCTAAGCATGTACCATCTAACGGAATCACAACTGCTTAATAAAAATCATTAAATCAAATTTTGAACCAAGGCAAATAATCATAAAAGAAATTAAAAAAATTAATTAAAATAGAAATGTACCACTTTTATTGAAACAATGGCTTCCTCCGTCACCTCAGCAAATGGGGTTTATCTCATCATTTTCAAGACACTCTCACAAGATAAGTACATGGCTCAAAGTGCTTAAAAATAATGAAAAAGAATGAAATAGTGAAAACAGTGAGTTTGCGACGTTTATAAACGTTACAGACTCACTGTTACTGAGAGTTAACTGTTTCCTGAAGCCAAAAGTTGCAAATGAAGATATCCGTCGCAAAGTTAAAAGCTTTAGCAGCGGAGTCTTCAAACTTTTTGCCACAAAATCTTCAAACTTTTGGCAACGTTTTCTTCATCTTCTTCATCATGATCATCACGAGCAGGTTTTCTGGATTCTTGATTATAAGCTTCTGGTCTCTCCAGACCCCCCCAAAACTCTTGTACACCTCTCCTATTTATACTACATCAATCAGCATCCCTAAACCTCGTGAAAATCCTCTCTCTTTTAATGATTTAATCTTCACAGGCTTTTGAATATCATCGGGAATATTTGCAAACCCATGATCCTAATTTTTTTCCTGATTTAACTCGATTCTGATTTTATTTTCTTCTTCTCACTGGTTCTGTTGATTTTGTTTCTTATTCGGACATGAGAATAATATCTCTTCTTTACACAGGATCAAACGTAATATCCCGAGAGAATTTCTCTTAATGTGATTAACTTGCTTCACGTGATTAATCTTTGTACAACTCTTTCTTTTGATAAGGAAAGAATATCTGGGTCATAAAACCAATCAATTCTCGTCCAAATCTCAAAATCAGATTCTCAAAATTTGGTAGAAAAATGTCCCCCCCAAAAATTTAATTTGAAATGTAGGAAGTGGGTGCCCTGAACCAAAGAATGGGTGCCTTTATAACTTCTTATGGGTGCCTTTATCAATTTAGTGGGTGCCTTTATAACTTTTAATCCAACTTTTTCCACACTTATTGATTCTCCAAAATACCTACAATTACATAAAATGACACAATTAGTACACAATCGAGCTTTAACAATATACAAATTGGGAACAAATTAGACACATAAATGTGCTTATCAATTGGCACTTTGATAGCAATATATGTGTGTTTTCCCTGTCTCCGTCACCTAAGCAAGCGTGGAATGCAGGATCCATGAGAACTATCATGTAATATGCTGAAAAGGAGCATGTGCTTAGATCCGAAAGATCTAATCATGTAGTCATAAAAAAAAGAAAAAAAAAAGAAAAAAAAAAGAAAAAAAAGTATATAAATAATAATAATAAAAATAAGATTCATCCTGGCACTGACCTTCAGACGGATATGGGAAACACCGTTCACCTTAGTCAACATATGCATCATTCATTACTTCTGTTTTCATCTTCTAATCTATCCCTGTGTTTGAATTTGATTGATTTCGAGCAATGTGAATTATATCCAATTTTGGATGTTCAATGATTATTTGAGTAGAGTTTTGCATTCTTATATGAATTTTAGTACGCTGAGTACAAACTCGTGTACAAAAATTGGATTCATACAGGGTAATGATTCTTATAGTCGAAGAAAATAGTACGCCAACTAAATAGCTTGTTTAGTGTCCATCCTCAATTGTTCACATGTAGCTAGAATTTGGAGTACAGGTTTTGTGGGTAAACCTCTTGTAAACCCTCACGAGACAAAACTCGTTAGATAAGGCCACTTAGAGGTTTAAAGGCTTATTACATATGCTAAATGTAGTCGCGATTCCTGCGAAAGTGAGTTAGGATTTTATTTTATTTTTAGATTAGTTTTTCTCGAGGACTAGCAAAATATAGTTTTGGGGGTATTTGACAAGCACTTTTCATATATTTTTACTACTTAATCTATATTTGTTAGCACTTCAATTTATACTAATAATATATTTTATTTTTTTATTAGGTGCAATGCGTAAAATCCGAAGTTACGAATAAAAATCGTTAAATAGGCTAAATCACTTAACTTGAGGTGGCGTTCTTCTTTGGAATCGGTATGTGAAGTGGGTGATTGGTGACTGCTATCACATGAGTTGGCAGGAAAGAGCAGTTAAAGGCTTTGGTCTGTACGGTAGAAACAAAACAAGTGAGTACTGTGTGTTGGTGGGAGAGTTTGACTTTTTCTAGGTTTTCTTTATGGTAAAGTAGAGGAGGTAGCGAGCTAGACCTATACGGTTAGGAGGCTAATAAAGGGATACAGGTGATGATGGTTAGCTTCTTGGTTGTTAGCTGCGTCCGAAAGAAGAAAATCATGTGAAGGCTATCACGTGAAAAGAGAAACATGAAGAAAAGTGATGGGAGGCATGAGTAGGATTGGTTATTTTAGGAGACAAAAGTCTGATAACATTTGAAAAAGGGAAAAAAAGGTGTTAACGTGGCAAGCAAAGAGTGGGCTATTGTTTTGGTGACATCAAAGAGAGAAAACAAGTGTTGGAAAGGGAGTATAAAGTGGATTGAAGTGGAGAGAGAAAAGGATTTTTCTTTTAGCTTTAGATTAGGTTTTCTTTAGCTTTTCTTTTTGAGGACGTAGGAGTTGACGGCGGTTTTAGGGTCTGTGGAGAAGCGTACAATTGGAGAGAGAGGAGCAGAGTAGGCATACAAGAGTTTCCTGGACACAGGTGAAGAAAGAGAACGAGACAGACAAAACCTGGAAAGAGAGAGCGATAATTCTCTGGTTCTGGAGTATACAGGAGAAGAAACTAAAAAAGGTTTAATTTTTTCTTCCTCTAGTTTTTTTAATTATTTTTATGGGTTTTAAGAAACCCATCTCCATGTTCTAATTAATTTGTAACTAGGGTTTAATGTTGAAACCATTTAAAGTACAGACCAATTGATTTGATTATTTGGTACAGACTATTATGATTTGAATAAAATTAATTCCATGATTTCGTTTATTGATATAAATCTGAATCAGTTGTTGCTTCACCGGTTCTGTACAATACAGTAACCTATGCGCAGAATCAATAGGATATCAAATATGTTTGTCTACTTATTTGATATTCCATGTTTGGTTAAATCTTTAGATGGGGTATGCTTAGAAGAGCCGGATATTATTTGTGAACCTATAATTTGCTTCGTACTATTTTCTCCCTAACGCAATTAGATGGTGTATGCTTCAGACTAGGGCTTTTGATGCGCCATACTTAGGGCGTCCCAGTGACATTTGCGATTCTAATACATATAATAGGTGATGTCGATAGAACGAACAATAGATGAATATTTATGAGTTATGTTTCATTTCAGTAATTAAATAGAAATAGTGGTGGATACTGAAAACCCTGGTTACCGACTCTCTCTGTTTAGTTATTTTATTATGTTATTTATAAATCTAAAAATCCAAAAATATTATTCTTGATTAGTTGATTAGAGATATTGATTGCAGCATTTTTCCGCTCCCTGTGGGTTCGACCTGTACTTGCCGTTGTCTACTAGTTAGACGCCGTGCGATTGCGGTTTATTTATATAGGGTAATCTAAAATCCCATCACTTTAACCCACCACAAATTAGTTGTCTCATTCAAAACCTTTATCTTGGGATCTCCAGTTAGCAAGGTTGAGTATCCTTCATGGCAAGTTTATTTAATGAGCTTAAACCCCATCCCCTTGATAAATTACTAACTATCTCCTTGGAAAAACCTTTCGTCAAAGGGTCCGCGATATTCTTCTTAGACCTCACAAAGTCAGCAGAAATAACGCCAGTTGAGATTAGTTGTTTCAGAGAATTATGTCTTCCACGAATGTGTATAGACTTCCCATTATAGTTGTTGCTTTTAGCATTAGCTATTGTAACTTGACTATCACAATGTATAGATATAGCTGGCACATGCCTATGCAAGAGATGAATTTCTTCTAAAAAACATCTTAGCCAAGCGGCTTCCTCTTCTGCTTTATCTAACGCAATAAACTCCGATTCCATAGTGGATCGAGCTATACATGTCTGTTTGGATATACTGCTTGTTGATAGATATGTAAATTTTTTTATACCTTTTTATTATGAAATTAGTTACAATTTTGTGTGTGTTTTGTGTTGATTATACACTGAACGAATAAGTGCGTATTTAATATATTGTGTTGAGTGCATATTTGAGATACTCATACATTGTGTTGAGTGCATATTTGATAGACTGTGATGATTGCATACTTTGTTATACATTAGTTTACGTGTTATGGTTCTTTATATGACTGTAGTATAATACATGATTTTTCTGGTGATTCTGTTTGAAGTATGCTTGATAGCTCAACAGTGCATTTTAACGAAACTCATTTAATTTGGCGGTTCATTTCGGCTACACTCGGGTATTTAGAACTATACTTTTCGAATGGACATATGGTATAAGGCAAAGGGGATGGGTGATCACTTAGAAAATATCCATGTGAATTGACATTGGGGAATTAAGTAATATATTATATAGTGATAACTATGAAGCTTGTTGGTGCATTTTAACTACACTCATTAATTGATGGTGCATATCCGCTACACTTAAAGAAATTTCATCAGGGGAATTGAAATCTTAGGGCTTGTTTAAGGTTTAGGATTATTCATCATGTCCATTATGTTCTATTTTTAACCTTAACCTACCTGATAGGATTGACCCTAGAAACTAGAGAACTAGATTAAGGGCATTAATTGGTTTTAGTGGATTCCAATGTAAAACCAAAATTGGAACATAGAATTTAGGGACCAGCTGTATTATCCGAAACACATTTTTATTGCTGTGGAAAGTAGTTAGCTTTTTGGTTTTAGTTAAATTAAGTTGTTTTTTGCTTTACTGTTAATATGCTACGAACTAGATTGCTTTAATACCGGTTGCTATTTTATATGTTCTTGTTAGCAAATATAGTTGATAGACTAACCGAAACAAGTTTGTGCAGATATCATTTCAAACTCTATATGCATTGTTGTTTGGGTAGAAAAGCAGATATCATTTCAAACTCTATATGCATTGTTGTTTGGGTAGAAAATAATCAGATAAAGATTGTGCTTGTGTTAATAATCTCGTGTTGGATCTGCAACAATAAAAATACTAAAACAGAAGATGTTAACGTTAATAAAATCTCTGAACTGATTTGCACACAAAAGACATAGCCACCTGCTCAACAAATTATCCTTAACACAATAGTCCACGGGTACTTCTCAAGAATGAGAGATGCTATACCCCCACATCAGAGATGTGTCCGGGATAGAACTGCCCATTATGATTTGTATAAGCACAATATAAATCACCCTCAAACGAACTTAACAACAAGATAGTTACAGAAGGGAAGTAAACAAGCAGTACGCAAAACAAAGCATGAAGATGAGAAAAGAATGCATGATAGTAGTTGCTTCTGGTGTAAGTTGAAATGAAAAACTCAAGTTCTTTTTATAGGCGAGAAGAGGAGAGAAATCAGCTAGCCATTAATAAAAATAAATTTTATAATTAATCAAAAATTTATGTGCGAATTGATTAATTATTGGTAATAAAACGGTCAAGATTAATACTCGTTGGGTCAGACGACCTGCCAAATATAGGCCTAGCTGTTTTTTCGGTGCAGTTAATATATACTGAAAATTGATAATGTTAAAATAATTTTTTTTTCTATAAAAGCACCAGTATCTTTCTTTAGAAGCGGTATTAAGGCAAGTTTTTGCTAGAAAGGAAATGAGAATACAAAGAAAGAGACTGATCAGGCGCGAGCCGCGAATACATTTCTAATTCAAACTGTTTGTAGCTTTGGTATACATTTATAATTCAAACTGCTTCTGCTTTGATAGGCACATTTTTGTGTCTATATTGCGCCCGAATATCTGCTTCGATAGTACTCGAATTTACACTTTTTATGTCTTTGTAGGTATTTTTGAGAAATAAACATTTGCGAAAAAATTGGATCGAAAAGTGTTAAAGGCACTCGGGAAAATGGATTAAGGCACCCACATTTTGGATTGGGGGCACCCCTTTCCATTCAAATTCAACTTGGCGGGAACACGGGAGTGAAAGTCTGATGACGCTATGGACGTGAATTTTGGGTTATTTAGAGTTCCAAATTGCTTCAAAGACTACAAGAGTCCAAGACCAACTCAAACACTTCGAATTGGAGGGATTTACGCCGGAGAATATTGCACAATCGTGAATTTTGACGGAAAATTGGATTCCGGCTTGGAATCGGATTTACAAAGATTTGGATAGGTTTTAAAGAGTTCTATTAGGTTTGGAAGACTCCCTAGGGTTCCTACACCCTATATATACCAAGATAAGCCAAGGAAATTGAACACACAAGCTTAGAGAACCAAAAAAATTGATCGCCGGAAATTGACAGCGATCTGCCCGACTGTTCTTCATTGTCTGGAGCCGGAGAAGAAGACTCAGCAACAAGTATTAAGTGTTGCTGTTCTGTTGCGGTTTCTGTCCAACCCTCCTGTTGCCTTTAAGTTTCTTGTAACGGCTGAACCTTCTCCTGTAACGCATATACGCGTATCAAATCAGCTGTGTTACATCTATTTCACCATTGTAAACACTTTTTGAGCAATGAAAGAGTATTTTGAGCATATTTTCTCTACCATGAGCTAATCACCATTACTGGGACGACAGAGGAAGCTTTTTCTCCAATAATTAAGTGGTAAATATATTTTTATTTATTTATTTATGATTCTTTTATTATTATTTGCATGGAATTAAATTTAAAAAAAATGGTTTTATTAAATAGTTGTGTTCTCTTTTGATGGGTCATGCTTAGTTATTTACTCTTGATATCCCATGCTTAGGATTTACAATTATTCTTCAACAAAACCTATTTTTGGCAAACTTGAATTAAATTGTTAAAAAGAATTGCATGATTTTACCACCTGATTTATTGGTTAAAAGTGGAATCCTGAGTCCTGGTTCTTCCCATCATTTTTAAATCATCTTTACTTTAATCTGGTTATTTTATTTAATTAAAATTAAGTCTATAATTAAATCTTCACAGGTCCAAGAATCGAATCTATTTTACCACTATATTTTATCACATCAATTTTTGACGCCGCCGACGCGGACTTGTTTTTAGGTTTAGGGTTTTAGATTTATTTTTAGGTTTTTATTTTTAGTTTTATTATTTTAATTTGTTCTATTTTACGTTTCTTTTGGTATTTCTCTTTTTGCTACAAGTTGGATTTTGTATCGAAAAGAAAGTACGCCAAAGATTTGGAATTAAAGCTAAAGACTTGGAGTTAAAAGATAAAGCTTAAAGAACGAAAAAGAAGACGAAGATTTTTATTAATTAGATTTTATTTTATTTTAGTTTTTATTTGTTTTTTTTAGAAAATTGTATTAGGAATTTGTATTATTTCTGTAATTTTTCTTTTATTTTGGACACTTTTTGGACATTATTTTTGGGACTTTGAACACTTTATTTATTTTTAAACCCTACAGAAGGGTATTATTAAATATAAACTGCTACAGGGAAGGACGACAATTATGATATTGTCTCGGCCCCTTGGGTTCGCACACTGCCACAGGAGTCGGTGGCCCGAGTCGACTACAACTGATTCATCCCCCGTCTGGTACGGGAGGTAAGACTCGATCAACCCACGAATCCCCTGCAAGTGGGTTTACTATATTCCTTCGTATGCATATATGTTGAGGAATTGAAAACGGACTTACTTTTCTAGTAAAGGGCAAGAACTGGCCATACAAGATAAGGACTCGGATTTCATCACCGTGTCCTTCTTGCCCGCTTTAGGAACACGTTACCAAACGCGAACCTAAAACCTTAAAATTTTGACTAGAAAGAGACCTATAGGGTATCGAGCTTATTGGAAAATCGTTCAAAAGGACTGTACTGGTTACTTTATTAGCCTAACTCAAAGTTCAGGAAGATTATTTTAAGTTGATTAGAGCCGCCTTGTAACCCAGGGAAAAGTGCCAAAGAGACAGGGTTATCAAAGCTCCTTAGAGCTTATCCTGTTTCTCTTCGACTTAATCTAATTCGGATCGCTCTAAGAGGTTTGCTAAAATTGTAACTAGTTGCCTTTCGAAAGAATAGAAGCTGGTCTAGAAACAATCTAACTGGAGCCATCATGCTTTTTGTTTGCTAGATTCAATAGGTTTGATTTGGTTGAGTCATCCTTGCTTGTGATTGTTAGAATTTCCTTCCGTTTAGGATTTATTTATTTTTAGTTTTTATTTAGTGTATGCCAAGACCGCTCTTCAAGCGGAGTTGGAGAAGAGACGCTTTAGGTCGCTTAATTAGTGACAAGCCTAGTAGTTCTGTCCCTGGAAACGAGAACCTCGAAGACTCTTCTTTTGAGAGCCTTGTCTTTGACTTTGAAAACTTGACTTTGTGTGAAGAAGTTACTTCTAGTTCTTTGATAACGCCAACAATGGCAACTTTAAAAGCTTTGTTGAACCCGACTAGGAGTTCTCGTCCATCATGTATCAAGTTAGCTGATACTGAAGCAAACTATGAGTTGAAACCTGGGACCATACAGATGCTCCCAATCTTCTTAGGTAAAGAAAATGAATACCCTTATTTCCATGTTAGGGATTTTGAGGAAATATGTAGTACCCTCAGGATTAAGGACCTAGATGATGAATCATTAAAAGTTAGATTGTTTCCTTTTTTCCTAAGAGATAAAGCCAAATCTTGGCTATATAGTTTGACTTCTGAGTCAATTGAAACCTATGAACAACTTACGTCTGTCTTTCTCCAAAAGTTTTTCCCTTGGCACAAAACATCATCCATTAGACAGCAGATTGTACATTTGCTCAATTAGAGGGAGAATCTTTATATAGGTATTTAGAAAGGTTCAATGACTTACTATCCCAATGTCCTCATCATGGTTTAGAAAAAGTAAGGCTTGTTCAAATCCTTTACGAGGGTTTAGATTATTCGACAACAACCATGGTTGAGTCTTTATGCACAAGTGGTTTGAAAATAAAACTGACGATGGCGCGATGACATTTTTGAATGAAATCGCCGAAAAAACCCAACAGTGGGAAAACAGTAGGGAGCCCCAGAAAACAATTCGTCTAAGTAGAGGGAATGTTAATAGGGTAGAAGGATATTTTGAATCAGATGCCAAAATAGCGGCTATATTGAAAAGGTTAGAAGCTTTAGAACTGAGTCAATCTAGTAGTATTGAGCCCAAACCATTTTGGGAAGGACAGACTCATGAAGAGCAGGCTCATGCTCTTTATAATAACACTAGGTTTGATAATCATCAGAAGTTCGACCCTTATTCAGAAACCTATAACCCTGGTTGGAGAAACCATCCTAACCTTTCTTGGTCCAAGGGACAGAGTCAAGGTCAGTCTAGTAATTCTAAGGTTCCCCCAGGTTTTGGTTATGCTAAGAATCCTTCTGGAGCAACACAATTTCAGAGTCCGATAGATAAGACGATAATGAGTTTAGCTGAGTCTGTTGCCTCATTAACTCAGGATAATAAAGATTTCCAGCAGTTTGTTAACCAGAGTTTACGAGAAAATCAAAAGATTGTTCAGGCTAATAGTCAGGCTATTTCTAATTTAGAAATCCAGGTTAGTCAGATTGCCGAATCTCTGAGAGAAAGAGAAAAAGGTAGGTTCCCTAGTCAACCCCAAACCAATCCTAGAGGATTTAATGAAATATCTTCCGGTGAGAAATCATCAAGTCACGTGAATGCAATTAGCACCCTTATGAATGGTAAGGTGTTAGACAACAAGGTAACTAGGCCTGATAGTGAACACACTGTAGTTCACCCTGATCCAATAGCTAAGGAGATTGATAAAGTCTCTGAAGAGCCTGAGGTAGCTCCTCATAAGCCAGACTTTGTGCCCAGAGCCCCATTCCCACAACTGTTAGCACCCACAAAGAAGGAATCCAACTTTAATGACATATTGGAAGTTTTTAAGCAAGTCACGATCAACCTTCCATTATTAGATGCAATTAGGAAGATTCCTTCTTATGCCAAGTTCCTTAAGGACATGTGTACGCGAAAGCGAAAGCTTAGTGTACATAAGAAAGCCTTTTTAGCTAGTCATGTGAGTTCAATTATACAGAACAATACAACTCTTAAGTACAAAGACCCAGGTTCCCCAACCATTTCTTGTACAATAGGTAACTACCATGTTGAAAGAGCGTTACTTGACTTAGGAGCCAGTGTGAACTTACTACTGTACCATGTGTACCTCCAGCTAGGACTTGGTGATTTGAAACCTACTCAGATGACACTGCAGTTAGCTGATAGGTGTGTGAAAATTTCTCGTGGTGTCATAGAGGATGTTCTTATTGAGGTTGATAAGTTTATTTATCCAGTAGATTTTGTTGTCCTTGATACTCAACCTGTCCGTGACCCAGAGAATCAGATACCTGTAATATTAGGTCGCCCATTTTTAGCTACATCTAATGCGATCATTAACTGTTGAAATGGTATTATGAACTTATCTTTTGGTAATATGACTATTGAGCTGAATATTTTTAATATTAACCAACCACCTGAGCTAGATGACACGTGCATTGAAGAGGTGAACATGATAGGAATATTAGTTCAGAAGTCATTACCAAACACTTTGTTAGAAGATACATTAGAGAAATGTCTGGCCCACTTTAGATTTGATGTTGATAATGATAGTGTTATTAATGAGGTGAGTACTTTGTTAGGTTCTGCACCACCTGATCATAATTTAGAAGAAGTAATTGACTATTTTCGAGAATCTGACGATCTAGAAATTAGGGAAATTGTGATTAGTCTATCTAGAGACACTGAAAACTTTAAGTTTGGGGGAGACCATCATTCTCCCTGTGCTTTACCTTTAACTCTTAGAAAGGTCCCTAACTTGGGACTTGGCATATGTACCTCTACCATTTTACAAAATCATCTTCAAACTAGATTCCCTGAGCCTGTTGATGTCCAGAAAGAAGTTCAGTTGTTAGATAAACATCCTCTGGTCGATGTGGTTTATCTAGGTAGTAATACCAAGATTGACTTTGTTTTCCCACCAAAATATTTTCTTCTATATGTGGGAACGTTAGAGTTTCAAATGTGTCAGTTATTAATTTTAAGACTAAGCCTAATTACTTTAGGAAATTAGAATCGACACATTTGCTTAAGAATGACCACCTTCATAGTAGTCAATTGTGTGAGTCAAATGGATCAAATCTGATTGATTTTAAGGATCCACAAATATTCAGGTTATTATTATGTGCTTCTAAGTTCTTAGTTGAGTTATTCCAGACTTTACAACCTGATCTTGTTGATCCTGTCTATGAGGAAATCAAGCCTATGAAAATATTTTATCTAGACCCTTATATAGAACCTGAACCACAGCTAGAAGTAGTTGTCTTAAACAGAAAACTAGATTGGGTTGAAAGTGTGCTCGGTTCGTTTATCTTCTTAGCTTGCTGCAGTTTTCTCTTATTTGTGATATCATTATTTGATTCAGACGACCCACAGTTGTTCCGACTATTGCTATATGATTTAATGAGGTGACTAATTCTTTCTTAGTCTGGCTGAAGACTTTAAACTTAGGACTTCTTGGGAAGTAACCCATGCTCTTACAACACGGTAATATCTTTCCCTAAGTCCTTTTCGTGAATTGGTAACAGTTTCTCCTGGTTCGTATTTTTAATCATTCATCTTTATAAACATTGAGGACACTGTTTAATTTAAGATTGGGGGTAAGGAAGAAACTTTTTAGTGAAATAATAAAGCTCTAGAATTTAGAAGCTTGTGAACACTTCAGGGTGACACTAACCATTCTAGGTAGATAGAAACTTAGCTCTTTTTCTATAGGAATTGGTGTGCCCAGTTAAATGGTCTATTCATAAAAGGACAGAGTTCAGGTGTTAGAAAATAACATGATAGTTGTCACCCCATCTCGGAGTCTATCTCGACCATATCACTTTCTGTTTTTATTTTTACAATTTTGTGTTTCTCTAAGTGATTTGGTGGACCCAGTATCAAATTGTTATCGCCGCTAGGATGAAATAGAGTGTTTGAGATCAAGCCCGATTCTTGCTTTATTCAAAAAAAAAAAATCAAAAAAAAAAAATCAAAAAAAAAAAATAAAAAAAAAAAAAAAAAAAAAAAAAAAAAAAAAGAAAAAAAGAAAAGAAAATCAATATTGACACTTTGATAGCAATATGTGTGTGTTCTCCCTGTCTCCGTCGCATAAACAAGCGTGGAACGCAGGATCCATGTGAACTATCATGTAAGATGCTGATAAGAGCCATGCGCTTGGATTCAATTTGATCCAATCATGTTGTCAATATATTTATCGTTTTATTTTCAATAAATCGATCGCTGGGACCCTTGCATATACCAGTTGAGTCGATATTAGTATTAGGTTTAAGACCATGTATCTCAATCTATTAGGATTCATCCTGGCACTGACCTTCAGACAGATATGGGAAACACCGTTCACCTTAGTCAACACGTGCAACCTTCACATTTTCCATGTCCATCTTCTAAATCTTTTCATGTGATTGAACTTTGATAGATTCTGAGTCTTGTGGTTGAACAATTATCTGAGTAGAGCTATGTTGTCTTATATATGAATTTTAGTATGCTTGAGTAAACACTCATGTACAGCAATTGGACTCATATAGGGTATCCATTCCCATAGCCGAAGATTTGAGTAAGCCAACTAAATAGCTTGTTTAGTGTCTATCCTTAATCGTTCACGAGTTGCTAAAATCTGGAGTAAAAGGTTTTGTGGGTATACCTCTTGTAAACCCTCACGAGACAAAACTCATCCACTATGGACACCTAGGGGTTTAACGGCTTATTACATATGCTAAATGTAGTCGCGATTCCTGCTAAAGTGAGTTAGGATTTTATTTTATTAGTTTTCTCGAGGACTAGCAAAATAGTAAGTTTGGGGGTATTTGATAGGCACATTTTTGTGTCTATATTGCGCCCGAATATCTGTTTCGATAGTACTCGATTTTACACTTTTTATGTCTTTTTATGTCTTTGTAGGTATTTTTGAGAAATAAACATTTGCGGAAAAATTGGCTCGAAAAGTGTTAAAGGCACTCGGGAAAATGGATTAAGGCACCCACATTTTGGATTAGGGGCACCCCTTTCCATTCAAATTCAACTTGGCGGGAACACGGGAGTGAAAGTCTGATGACGCTATGGACGTGAATTTTGGGTTATTTAGAGTTCCAAATTGCTTCAAAGACTACAAGAGTCCAAGACCAACTCAAACACTTCGAATTGGAGGGATTTCCGCCGGAGAGTATTGCACAATCGTGAATTTTGACGGAAAATTGGATTCCGGCTTGGAATCGGATTTACAAAGATTTGGATAGGTTTTAAAGAGTTCTATTAGGTTTGGAAGACTCCCTAGGGTTCCTACACCCTATATATACCAAGATAAGCCAAGGAAATTGAACACACAAGCTTAGAGAACCAAAAAAATTGATCGCCGGAAATTGACAGCGATCTGCCCGACTGTTCTTCATTGTCTGGAGCCGGAGAAGAAGACTCAGCAACAAGCATTAAGTGTTGTTGTTCTGTTGCAGTTTCTGTCCAACCCTCCTGTTGCCTTTAAGTTTCTTGTAACGGTTGAACCTTCTCCTGTAACGCATATACGCGTATCAAATCAGTTGTGTTACATCTATTTCACCATTGTAAACACTTTTTGAGCAATGAAAGAGTATTTTGAGCATATTTTCTCTACCATGAGCTAATCACCATTACTGGGACGACGGAGGAAGTTTTTTCTCCAATAATTAAGTGGTAAATATATTTTTATTTATTTATTTATGATTCTTTTATTATTATTTGCATGGAATTAAATTAGAAAAAAAAGGTTTTTATTAAATAGTTATGTTCTCTTTTGATGGGTCATGCTTAGTTATTTACTCTTGATGTCCCATGCTTAGGATTTACAATTATTCTTCTATAAAACCTATTTTTGGCAAACTTGAATTAAATTGTTAAAAAGAATTGCATGATTTTACCACCTGATTTATTGGTTAAAAGTGGAATCCTGATTCCTGGTTCTTCCCATCATTTTTAAATCATCTTTACTTTAATCCGGTTATTTTATTTAATTAAAATTAAGTCTATAATTAAATCTTCATAAGTCCGAGAATCGAATCTATTTTACCACTATATTTTATCACATCATGCTTCCACACCAGCTTCTGGCCCCGTGGTCCATCACTACTCAGTAAGTCTTGAACTAAAATTACTGTTGTATAAATATATACTGTTCATTCCAAGATTAGTAGACACACACAAACACATATAGAAATTTATGTAGTTTTGGGTTGTAATTAATCATCTATATGGTTTTGTTTCCATCGATCTTTGTTGAAAAATATAGGTTTCTGCAACTCCAAGTATGCGGATAGGTGCGAAGCAGCAGGAGTGAAGGATCGATGCTTGAATTACTGTGGAATTTGTTGCAAAGAGTGCAAGTGCGTTCCCCAAGGAACTTATGGAAACAAAGATGACTTCCCATGCTACAGAGACAAGAAAAATTCAAGGGCAAAGGAAAGTGCCCATAGAAAATGATACCAGCAAACATACCTATATATATGTCGAGCTCCTAAATCAATACCCCATAAATGACCTGGGTAAGAATCATCACTATTCCGAGCACCTCATCTGACTTACAAATTATAATTTTTTTTTTTTTAGAAAAAACAAAATTATCTAAAAGTAAGACATGTATATACAAATCATGGGAGGCTTGGATGGTGAGCAAAAACAATTTTTAAAGAAGTTGGTTAACTTTAGAATGAAAAGAAGGGCAAGTGCTTTTTTTTTTTACTTTTCATCGCCCAGCTCGAACGGAACGCGATGTAATCAAACTGATGGTTGACGCCCCTTCGACTCTCATACTTTTTAAGCAGTGCAAGGTAATTGTACTTGGTTTTTTAAGAAGTGCATCGCAAATGTACTCGATCCGTATAGCTTTTAAGGAGTGCAACACAATTGTACTTTATTTTTTTAAGCAGTGCAGATCAACTGTATTCTGATTTTTCAATTAGGAAAGATCAACTATACTCTGACATTTTAAATAGTGCATATCAATTGTACTCTGATTTTTCAATCAGTGCAGAATAATTATATTCTGATTTTTAAGATGTGTATATTAACTAACATTCTTATTTTTTAAGTAGTGCAGATCAATTATACTCTAAATTTTTAAACAGATCAATTATACTTTGAGTTTTCAAAAAGTGTACATAAACCACACAATGATTTTTTAAACAGTGCAGAGCAACTATACTTTTGATTTTTTATCCAGTGCAACACAACTGTACTCGAACAATTGATAGAAACATACAAACCACTTTGGACAAAGTGTTCATATAAAGGGATTTCAAAATGAGCGGTAAGTATAAATCAATAAAATTATGATGTAGTATCTACGGTTAATTATGATTTGTACAACAAGACAGAATCAACAATATCTTTTGCATTCCATTTGTTCTTATCCACAGAAGCTATGAACTGAGAATTCAGAAGGACCTTTATGAACAAAAAACGTAAAATTCATAAACCATGGAATATAAGATCACAATTGTTTTTCTTTATACAAGTTCAGTGTAGTTACTGAAACAGAAATGACAAGGTTATTAATTATGGCAATACACTCAGATATCTAGGGATTAGATGCATGCCACATAGGCACACAAAGTTTATACCAGTAGAGCATATATATATACTCAAATGGTTTTTATCCAAAAGGGTTCACCATTACAGATATAGGGCTTAGATGCATGCCACATAGGCACACAAAGTTTGTACCAGTATAGTCTATATATAATATCAAATGGTTCTTACCCAAAAGGGTTCACCATTACATATCTAGGGCTTAGACGCATGCACATAGGTACACAGAGTTAGTACCAGTATAACCTATATGTACTATGAAATGTTTCCTACCCTAAAAGGTTCACCATTACAGATCTAGGGCTTAGATGCATGCCACATAGGCACACACAGTTAGTACCAGTATAGCCTATATATACTATCAAAATGGTTCTTACCTAAAAGGGTTCACCGTTCCATATCTAGGGCTTAGATGCATGCCATATAGGCATACATAGTTAGTACCAGTATAGCCTATATACACTATCAAAATGGTTCTTACATGAAAAATATTCATAGGCTATATAATCACTGAAGATTGAAGAGAAAACAAGACAAGAGTATGAAAAAATTCTATCAATTCACTGAACATTTAAATAGACAGAGTACGCAACCAAGAAAACTAAATACTTAAATTTGAATGTTACTGAACACTAAGCTTATCGAAGTAATCAGTTTTATGAAACGGGTTCCAACTTTCTTCGGGGTCTTTTGGTGTCAGTAATTTGCATGCTAAAAAAGCTCTCTTGTTCGACATCTTCATTCGGATAAACAATCAGTGCTGCCAACATAACACATAAATATAAAAATAAATACAGAATATCAAATTGTACTGCCAAAATAGCAGATAAATATTAAAATTACTATAATATAGGCAATTTGCACTGTCAAAATAGCACATAAATATAAATTTCAGTACAATATAGTACAATCTATACTGCCAAAACAGCACATGAATATGAAAATCAACACAATATAAGCAATCTGCACTGCCAAAATAACACACAAATATAAAAATCAGTACAATATAGGCAATTTGTACTGCCAAAATAACAAATAAATTAAAAATCATTATAGGCAATCTGCACCGCCAAAATAGGACACTAACATAAAAATCAATATAGTATATGCAATCTACACTTCCAAAATATGACATAAATTTAAAAAGCAGTACAATACATGCAATTCGCACTTTCAAAATAGGACATAAATTTAAAAAGCAATACAATATAGGCAATTTGCACTTTAAAAATAACACATAAATCAATATGAAAATCAACACAGTATAAGCAATCTGCACTGCTAACATAGGATATTAACTTAAAAATCAATATAGTATAGGCAATCTACACTTCCAAAATAACACATAAATATAAAAATCAAGACAATATAGGGCATTGCCAAAATAGCACATAAATATAAAATTAACTCAGTATAGGCAATCTGCACTACCAAAATAATACATAAATTTAAAAATTAGTATAGTATAGGCAATCTGCACTACCAAAATAACACATAAATATAAAAATCAACACAGTATATGCAATCTGCACTATCAAAATAACACATCAATATAAAAATCAATACAATAAAAGCACATTAACATAAAAATCAATATAGTATAGGAAATTTGCACTTCCAAGATAGCGTATAAATATTAAAATTAACACAATATAGACAATCTGCACTAGCAAAAAAACATATAAATATAAAAATTAACACAATATAAACAATCCGCACAACCGAAATAAAACATACATAAATAAATAAAAATTCAATACCGTATAGGCAATCTGCACACACTGTCTATATTTTTATCAACTGCATGTGAGGAAAATGTAATAAATCACATAAAAATATATAACAATCATTAGTATATTATATTTATACTTTAGGATCATAATAGAAACTAAAATTGCAACTATGAAAAATCAAAAAAACCATAAGTATAGATAACACCGCTCATGTAACAAAAAATAGAAAAGAAAATAAAATAAAATCGGATATCTGATACCCGTCAAATACATTCCTTATCGGCACAATTTTGCACCAGTATGAATAGGCATAAAACTGCATGTTAAGAGGAAACAATATTATTCATCTCTGTACAATATATAGAATTACAGAGTATCACCAATCTGTATGCTAATCTTAAAGTCACAAAACATGGCTTTCACCTACGTAATTCTAGTCCATGAAGCAAATAATAGTATTATTCCTCCCATCAGGTTGTTGAAGATGTTTTATCGTAATTAACATGACTTTATTATCTATAATTTCCAAGTCATACCCATCTTCCAAATCGCTAGCGCATTGTACGTACTACCAAAATGACTACCACTAATACTATAACTCAAATCCTGCTCACATATAAAATCACCACACATTTCAATACATTAAAAAAAGCAAAAACTCTAACATAAAACAGGTCTGCGTGCTAGTAATCCATACCAAAGTAACACAAGTAAAATCGTACGACAGTTACACACTTCCCTAAACCAATCGAATTCGTTTATTGAATTTCTCTAAAACTAACCAAAATTTCTCTAGACAATTGTTTTTAATCAAGTATCAATTTTATAACCTAGGTTCCCAAGCATCAACAACATCTTAAATTAATTAATCAAATTAGTAACCTAGGTTCCAAACCTAGCATCAATTAATCAATTCTTATCGATCCAAATAAATATTGTTAGATCTTGGATTTTCAATCACCATTCATGACCACGTACACCATTTGTGATATTAACCGGAAAGAAGACTGAGTGATTGTGTTGGTCAGAAGAAAAAAATTGCTTTTTCTAGAGCTATTATCACCGCACGTACAAAAGTAAGGGCAGTCGGGTAATTGAACATTTATGGACCCTAGAATAAGTTTAATTTTCGGTTAGACCCTACTAAAACTATTTATTTGAGCCTTGGACCAAACAATAAATTTTCCAATATAAAATATAATGTATCAATTTAGTCATACGGGCTTGGCCCAATTGTTTAAAAAATTGTTATTTATATCTTAGGTCAACCTTACCCATGCAAGATGTTTTCTCTCTCTTCTTAGAAGTTAAAGAAAAAAACTTAAAAAACTAAATATCTCTCAAACCAAATTTAACAAAGTTTATATATTCGAAAAGCTCTCGACGAGATTTATACAACGAGTGTCAATTTCACTATTTTTTGAATCTTTAGTTATCGTTTAGCTAAAAATAAACTACAAAATAAACTATCATACGAGTTCAGTCTACAAAATGAACTGCTAGAACGAACTATCATTGAACTACTAGAATGCACTATCATTATGAGTTCATTTTACAAAATGAACTACTATTACAAGATAGATCATCTGAAAAAGAGAGAAAATAAATTCTCCATCCGTTTCACAATATATGTCCGCTTTGAATAAGTTAAATATTAAGGAGACCGGAGGAATATCCAAAATTACCCCTACTAACTGCTTTTTATTATTACTAAAATTAAAAATATCATTTTATTTTTAAAGGAATGAAATATAAGCAATAAAGATATTAGCACAATTGTTTCCTAACTATACAAATATTATTTAAGATTTTAAATTGGGTCCCATTAAAAATAAGTTTATGAGTATAAAAAACAAGGGTATATTTGAGAGTTTATCAAGATAATACAACTATAAACAGAAGTTGGACACAATTTTGAAACTGGCGAAAATTGAATAAAGGATATATATTTTGAAACGGAGGGAGTAAATAAAGAAGAAGAGAGAAAAAATAAACCTAATAAAGAAGAAGAGAGAAAAGATACATCACGTAAAAGAGAGAGAAATATTATTTTTGTATTAAAAATTAAAGGACCAAACTATTGATTTGTCAGTGGACTGAATTAGCATCGAACCACCGAAAAAGGGACCAAACTGAAATTTCTCCGATTGGTTTTAGTGGTGTTTTTTTCGTTACGTGTTAGATAAAAACATGATATCATTGAAATATCTGGTAGGGGAGATTTGCTGGTTGGTCCAAAAACCCACTTGGTACTTAATCTAGGATCCAGTGGAAAAAACTGTTTAACGGGAGGTCAAAAAATACTTTAAAACATGGAAATGACTAATATACCCATCATCCCAAGAACGTGTGATACCAAAAGCACAATTTTTTTTTCTACTTCATTCTTCTTCTCCCTCAACTCCCTCTCTAACCTGAAACACGAACCTCCATTAACATTTCTCTTTACAAGATTAACAAGTTTATGGTTGGTTTTATTCTATTAATGATGTAGATGATGGTTTGATCCATCAATTTTCGTAATCGAAGATAATAGTGGATTTCCCCATTTCCTATCAAAACTTATGTGAATCTCAGATATTGTTGAAGAAATTAATGTTAATGATGAAGATTTTACTAATGTTGATGATGATATGGGTCATATATGATTAAGGTATGTATTGAGTTTTTCAATTTAAATTTATCAAAACTAGGGCTTTTATCAATTTTAAGTTTTTCTTAGAGAAATTAATGTTAATCAATTTATTAATGTTTTTAAGATCCTAGTTTTTTCAAACCAAGTGATTCGTTGATGCAGAACATATCATTATGTACTGTATAAACCCCTAGCCCTAGTTTGTGGTTAAATATGATCCCACAGTACATATCGATATGTACTTAGGAAAAAAGTGATTCGTTGATGCAGATGCAGTACATACTGATATGTACAGTTTGTGCTTGACTACCAAAAAATAAATAAATGCAGTGTGTATTTACATAGTACATATCAATATGTGTTATTTATGTTTGTACTTCTAATTTTACTATTTTGTTGATACTAATTTTTTTCTGCTTAAAACCCTAATTTATACTTGAATAAGCATCAATACAAGTCAATATTTATTGTTGGATACTTAAATTACTGTTGTGCGTATGATCCAACAATACATATTGACATATACTATGTGAAAACCTGTTTTATGCTTGAATAAGCCTCGGTACATATTGATATTACTGTTGGATACTTAGATTACATTTCTATTAGGTACATATCAATATGTACTATCATGCAAAGGAAAAAAATGTGTAAAAATAGTATGTTTTGACATACATATTAATATGTACTGATGGAAAAACTGACTTATGACAGTACATATCCATCAGTACATATCAAATATGTGTAGTTGGATAATACATATCAATATGTATTGGGTAGAAAGCTAGTTTATCAATATGTACAGTTGAATAGGTTATAGTACATATCAATAAGTAATGGGTAAAAATCTAGTTTATGCTTGAATATGAATCACTTTCTGTCACAAACCTAATTTACGTATGATCCAACAATATATATTGATATTTACTGAAGGAATTAATGATTTGCTGATGTTTGCATACCATTTTATATATATCTTTTAACTTTGTCCACTAGAATCAAATATTTTTTAATATGTTTTAGTACCATGAGTCATCAGGCTACTGAAAAAAATTTCACGACTATCGGGTAACATTAGCTACTGAAAAGCTTGAATAAAATGGGACTGCATTCTGCAAAAGCGGAAATCCTTGACAACCCTACTTATCCATCATTATTTCATCAGATGGTCATTGGATTGAGTTGAACTTTGGTAGTTTGTTCTGAAGGTTGTTATTAGTGTATCGTGGGATTCTAAAGGTCGGTAGTACCTAAGATACTCAACTGATCCGTCAAATTAGTAGGGTGAACAGTCCTCGTTTATGGATGTCTTGTTGATCTGTCCACTGGCTTTGTCTTTGCTATTCGGCCTTGCAGATTATGCTCATATGCGGAATGGTAGGGAAGTTAAGTTTTGTAAGATTCAGGTTCTGGTTGAGCATGAAAATCTAAAGTTGTATTTTAGATTCTTGGAACTGGTGATAAATGGGAAGGATTGAATATTTGATAATCTACAATGTTATCTCATTTGGTATTCTTGTTTGATTACCATTTTATCTGATGATAAACTCTGAAATATCTTATTGCGGTATTTTTAATCCTTATGGATTTGTAACTAGATTGTAAAAATAGTGTATGCTTCCTCCCTTGGTTAGGTCATAGTTCTTACTAGTGCCATGTCCTTCAACTTGCAATCATTCTAAGTACTATTGTAGTTTTGTGTTTGATACCTTTTTTTGCTGCCTGCGAGGTTTTAAGATTAGAATGATCACTTTTGAATGGCAGGTGGCAAAGGTTTTTTATATGCTAGGAGATGCTTTTACAACTGGTGGTGTTGGTATGAATGGTTCGAGTGGTGTTACGCGTTCTGGGACTTCAAGCAAGCAGGATGGCCAAGTAATGGATTTCAATCTCAATGATTTCCCTTGGGATAAGCACATTGTTCATGCCCATTTTAAGATTGACATGGACGATCCTATTACGAGGAAATGGATGGATGTTAATCCAAACTATCTAGACTATGACGCTGGTGGTTTACGCAACGAATGAGTTTATGGATATCTGAACCAGTGTTATGTTTTAGCTGTCTTCCCTCTTGAAAAATATACTTTTGTTTCCCCCCTTGAAAAATATGCTATAGTAGTTTTGCAAAATATGCATAATGGAAGTTATAGAGCCTAATTATCTTTTTACGATCAGACCAAAAAAATGTTACTTTTGTGCTTATAATGATAACCTAAATGTTTATGAAGAATTGATAGATTTTCTTTAAAATATTTTTTTTGACACAGTTCTTTAAAATGTTATTCATATAAGAAATATAAAAATAAAGTACATGAATATGTTATCATAGAAAATATATGTCTTTAGTTCATAAAGGCAAGGGATTCCTTCATCCGTCTAATAGAAAATATCAAATAAACTCACTAGAAGATGTTGATAATGATTATTCTTTTAGTTTGTTGTCTAGCTCTTTCTTTCAAGATGTAAAATCAGATGACTTAGGTGACATTATATCGTTCAAAATGCATGATTTAGTACACGATAAGAAGAATAAATATCCCTAGATGTTTGATGAAAGGAAAAAAGAAAAAGAAGAATAAATATTTTCTAATCTCTTGAAGATAAATGCGGATAATATTTTGTCAAGACGAAGGCTATTTTTATCTGGCGTCTGCGTGTAATACGTCGGCTTGGGGCTAATAATTTTTTTATCTAATGAACAACAGGGTAGTTTTAGAATGTACAAAAGTCATATAACATTTCTCACATGTGTTGTGGACCTAGAGATAATTTTTTTGATCCAAAAATATAATTTTGGATTAGCGGTTAATCCATTCTAATAGATGGACTACACATTAAACGGGTCCTCTAAAATAGATTAACTAATAATTCCTGGATCCGACAGTTCTTGATGGGTTTGAAACGAATAATTTCTACTGTTTTTATCACAAAGAAAGTACTAGAAACAGCATAAGGTTCGGTCGTTTTATGCCAAATATTACATAGATATTCAGATATTTAATTACTCATTTGATTTTAGAATATAGTAGAACTCGTAAACATCTGCATTCTGCAAGGGTAACCAACTGTCTAATCTGAACCAAACACGCCCCTGGCAATGAATTTCTGAAAGCTTAAGCTTCAAACCCCAAGTTTGGGACCAAACAAAAGGAGAGGTTAAGTTAGAGAAGTAATTCACGAATTCATTCAGCTGCAGACCAAAAAATGGGTAAATTGCAACCTATACATGAAACATTAGGGAGAGCGTGTAGATCATTAATCAAATAATCATTTCTAACATTCATTTATCTTTTGCTGTATCTTCCCTCAACCACTTTTTAGCTTACACTAAACTCTTTCCATCATGCATCCACTCTCCCGACTATACATTCAGTTTACTACACGGGCTAATAATCACACCCCAGCTATTTACACTCAAAACACGTATACAGTGCTGTATTTCAACCAGCACAACAGATCGATCTAAGAATTCAATCTTTCCGTTTGCTCTAAACAACAACACTGTCTGGACTCAGAAAACCAAACACTAATCTCGATCATCTTCCTTTGCCGATAGATGGTTCATTAGTAGTTTAAGTCCCTAAGTAAGTCTCACCATCAGCAGCTCGCCGAAGGATTTCCAACTCCAAAATAGTGATTTCATGATTGCAACTATAATTGGACCAGCTCCTTCGTATTGTTTCAGTTATGTATCCTTTGCACACACAACATACAATTCTTTTCCTTATTCTCGTCAAGGACCACAGGAACCCCGAGCAAGGTTTTACAGAGAGAGAGATTACCAAAGCTGGCTTGCCTCCATGAGTGGACAAAACCTGCAATTGTCAAACCACTGGGTGATATTTGTCATCAGTTGAAGAGGTCCAATTTTACCCCTGATTAGATGATACCCCCCTCACACTCTCATCAGGCAGTGTCCAGGAGATTAGGTGCCCAACAGAATCCCCACTCAATAACTGCTTAAGGTTGTTAGTGAGATGCAGAGCCGTTACAGGATGCTTATGGGACTTTAATACCTTATGAAGGATTAATCGGTATTCTGGCTGTTTTTCACTGTCTCCCATTCCCAACCCTGTTCCAACGGTGCTTGTTGACTTGCTACTTCTGCTAGCCTCATCAGAGCAATGAGCCATTTGCCACACCTTCACGGCCCCACTCTGATGTCCTGTAACATACCAATTTGTGTCCTGCCAATCAGAGAATGTCGCACTTGTCACTGAGAGAATAAAATCGGATGGAAGTTGGGAAGTGTTGACCACAGCAAGGCAGTCACCGTTGATGCTCCAGACAGAAAGCACAATTCCAGCTGCGGTCACAATCTCTCCAGTCAGATCATTCACATAGATTGCAGATATTGGTGCGGGGAATTCAGGGAGCTGCTTCACAAATATCAGACTACTGAGATCCCACAAAATGACGGTGCAATCTTCCGAGCCAGTCACTATGAGCATGTAAGGCTGGCTGACATGGAGGCATGTGATCTTTGCTGTGTGGGCACAAAGGGCTCGCTCCAATTGTAAGTTACGATAGTTGCGAGGTATGTCTTCATTGATGTGCCAGACACAGACAACACCATCATCAGCACCAGTAACAAGGATCTGACCATCATGGCTTACTCCAGCGCACTGGATTTGGTTCCCTCCATGAAGACACTCATGAGTGGAAAGAAGCTTATCCTGATCATAGCTTATAAATCTCAAACTACGGTCTGGGAAACCCCATGCGACATACTTGTTATATGTCCTAGGTTTCAGCAAGTTATTAGGGCCAGACGTAAGAATCCTCTCATGGAAAGTGGCAATTTGAGTTATGGAAGATGAAGATTTGCGGATCTCATGAGGAACCAGATGGTTACAGTGCTTGAGTGGATGAGGGGGAACCTTCCTGTCAGAACGTCGCTTCACATGAGGTTTCTGAAATAACTGCTTTGGTGTCTGTCCGAAATGGTTAATCTGTGCTAGAATTGAAGCCTTCATTGCAGGTTCGTCTATGGAGTCTATGTCCACACTCCCTTCATATGTGTAATGATAAAAAACGTTGACTGCATCTTCAGCCGCCTGTAAATTATTCAAAGGTTGAATTAGAACTTAGTACAAAACTTTAAAATAAAAATGAGTTTGGGAAGGCCTCAAAATCCAAAAGCAAGGAAATAATGGGGGTTCATATGCTGGAAATTTTGAATGGTGGGATAAAAACTCTTTCCACACCTTTCCCCTTTGCTTATATCCAAAGATGAGGTCTATCCAGTGATGCAGATTTTCCGAAACATACTCCGATTCGAGTGCTTCACGGTGTTTCCTAATAAATTCTCTAGCACTACCTTTAGCCCATGGTGGCAAAATGACATTGTCAACCTATAAGAAAACACACACATGTCATTGTCAGTTGAACGTTGAAGAGAATGGTATTCAGAGCAACAATAATTTTGTGGGCAGATCAATTTAGAGGCTGATGTAGACAAAACAAACCTTCTCTCCTGATTGTTTTTCACCCAAGTTGAGATCAAACCGATTTTCCAGGAACTCGGGCATGTAAAAGAACTCTGGAATCAGTTCCTTCACATCTGATGTGTTACCCTTTCCAGCAGCACTAAACCATGTGTCCCTCACGCTGTTAAAAAGACGATCTGCATGGTCAAATGAGCCACCTTGTAGCTTCTGGTTCTCTGTACTAAATGGTGGGAGACGAAGCAGATAGAACAGTACAATTCCAGCACTTGAATAATGTGAACCGTAGTGGAATTTAGGAACATCTGGATCGTCCCAGCTTTCATATCTGAAACAATAAAAAGGAAAAGAAAAACCTATTAGCAAAATTCTACATTAAGGAGAAAGGCTTGACATTTTAATACATTTAACTTTTCTTCATCTATGTCTTTATAAATTTGGCGCATATTGCCATACTTAATGTGGCCACTTCAATATAACTTTCAGGAAGGAAAATATAGAAGAAAAACGAAGTTAAAAAGAAAGAAAAGTGTAGAATGGTGCGAATTAGTACACCTTTTCTTGAATTCTTCCTCCCCCTCTGCTGTCTGGCATCCCATTGGTTTGTCAAGCTTGCGAAATGTATTAGGATCAGATAAATCCAAAGTTTCACTTTCATAGTCTGCAAGAACCCATGGATATACTGGATATTGGGTAAGATCGCTGTATCCACGTCCTGCAAGAGTATTGAGGTGCATGAGGTACTGAAAATTGCTAATTTCTCCATTTTGCCACCTCTTGGAGAAGGATTTGGCCATTATTCTGAAAAGGCGGCTTCCCTCATTCCCTTCTGGCTTTGATGACCCAGAAATGGTAGTATCCAACCTGTTGCAGAAAATCATAAAAGGATATATTGCGGAATTAGGTTAAATTTCAATGTACATAAAGATAAGGGTTACTGGAGAGTTGAGACATACATGCTATTTCTTGGCAGATTCATGGCAACCAAATTTTTGAAAACCTCCTCTCTCTCTCTTTTGTGGAAAACAAGAAGATCGTTGCATCCATCCATACTAAATATCTCAACAGCAACGGGACGCAACTGGTAATCACGCTTTAAAATTTCATGAACACTGTCAAGCTTCCACATACGCCAAGGATGAGGCAGATTACCACTCGTACACACTTTCTCCTTTCCCCATGCACCGCCATTGTAAGACCATGCCCTTCCTCCAACCAAAGATTTACCTGTTGTGTCCCAAGAAGAAGAGGGAGATTTCAATTGAAAATCTGAACTGCCACCAACATCTTTCATCACACCCAAAGCTTGATCAATCACAGAGAGTTCATCTTCAAACTCCTTTTCACATATGCATCCAGAGTCATCAATGTAAAAATTCTCAATAATATACAAACACAGTTCCCCTATGAGAAATATGCCGTCATGCTTGTCAAGACCTATAACTCGCTCACAGTTATATCTGAATCTAATCTTTTCATGAGGTTCCAAATATGGTCTAATTAAATATTCCCCATTATCAGTCAGTTCCTTATCCAAATTCTCCTCCGACTCTTCAATCTCATCAGTTTTGAGGAAAGAAGACTGAATAGGAGAACCTACTTCAGATTTTGCATGTATGCTATCAGTTATGGGAATAGAAACTGCACTGGACTTGCCATTAAACTCTAGAGCAGAATGAAGACTTGCTTCATTAATACTGCTTGCTCTGTCATCATTCCACCTTATCTTAGCAGAGGCGGCATCTCCCACATTAGCATTATCTGCATCTTTGAAAAAGGACTCCTCATAATCACCACTATCGAAGCACTTCTTCTTGGTTCCTTGAGATAAAAGATGGAAAAATGAGTCGGAATCAGTTTCAGAGGTGTCCAAAATGTTTTCACTTTTCCCTTTTGAGAGTGCAGTGTCCCTCGATTCGAACCAGCCGTTAAGTACATTCTGAATTGTATCAATTTTCAAGTTTGAGCGCTCAAGCTTTTTGCGCATTCTATAAGGTCCTTCGATAGAACAGAGTTGCCACTCTGGTTCCTCAGGAGCAGTGGATTTTCGCACAGGGAATATCCCACGCTCGTGTACAAGTTGTTGGAGGTGGGTTTGCCACTCACTCTCCGCATGCATAACCCATCCGTATTTATCCTGACGGATTACTCTCAACTCAGTAGACATCTCATCACGGACCAACTCAAGTGCGTATCTACGCTCATTTGTTTGCTCCCAGTGTCTTGAATCCACTTTTGAATTTCCAAGAGATCTCCTGTTCATTTCTTTCCTTCGGCGGTCTTCCATGCCCTTTATCCTCACCCCGGGAAATTTCGATGAACCAGCAATATACTGCACCCACATAATGGCGGCACAACTCTCCAACACTCTGTCAATCATTTGTTCTGCACTCTGGAACCATTCGAAGAATACTGATAGACTTCCTGTTAATAGTTTGTCAAACCCACCATGCAATACATCCAAATGTTGGCCTTGGTTTGCTTTAGAAACAAGCAACTCTTCCAGCGCAGCCCTGCGATGAACCAGTAGATACTTAATAATATCCACTGCCATGTTCTGTGCAGCCCGTCTTTGGTCACGAAGAAGAGATAGCAAACTTATGCAAAGGCAACAATTCAGATCAGTATCGACGTTACTGGGACAAAATATAATCCGTTTATGAGCAACCAATAACTGTAAGAGAGTGGTAACATCTATCTTCGATTCTTCTTCATTGCAAGTGTTAGAAGCCAAACTCTTCTTAGGTTCCACCTGCAACCCTAGGCGTGCAAGCATGCTCTCCTCACCAAGAGTGATCAAGAATGATGGTAGGAAACAGTACATTATCATACGGTTTGTATTCTTCAGAAGTGTGTGTACATATGTATCAAGCTGCTTGATCCCTCTCGTAAGAGACAGAAGACTCTTTCCAGATGGAGCTGCTTCTTCAACACGTCCATCTTTATTAGCCAACTGTAACATGGATAACAAAAAATCTAGAGTTCCCAGCACAGCAACTGGCTTAGGAAAAGCACCCATGTACACACGATCCACAATCACCCAACACAAGTGATCCAAATTTGGAGACCACCGAGTCTTATCTAGCTTTTTCTCATCTTCCTCATCATCTCTCAAGAGACGCCTTTCAAGGAAGTTCATTAGCTTACCAAGACACAGACCCTGAAACACTAATGCAGAATCTGGATCCACATGGAGAGGAATAGTCTCCAGAATGCTCTCAATAACCTGAACTGCTTTAATCTGCTCTGCCACAATGTCAGCAAGAACTTCCGCCAAGAAATCTAAAATAGCAGTAGCTCCCGCAGAACATGGACCCCCACCATAACCAGAATCATCGATTTCAAGTAAAAGCTTAGAATTGACAGCGAAAGATGTATTCCCAGATGCCAACCCTTGCAAACTGGACTTTGAATCCAGAGATACATCATATTCATACCCAGATACAGAAGATCCCATTGATGGAGTAGCAACTGATTGAGATTTCACTTCCTTACTGACAGAGCTGCCAAGCCAAGATGTCAAGGCAAGCATTGGGGATGGTGAGGGAGACAGTGGGATTTTTGAAGTAGAATTCTCAGACAAAGCAGGAGACATGGGCAGATTAAAAGACATCGAACTTGATGATTCTGCAGCACGAACAGCATATGGTGTACCGTTAGCATTAGAGAGCGTAGATTCATTAGCAGCAGAAGCGACCCTAGACATCTGATCAAGGGTTTCATCATTAAAACCTTTGACAGCAAGGACATCAATTCCTAATTTTGGCTTGCCAGATTCCTTCTGTGATAAAGTAGCTGTGTCCTCTGATTTATCAGGCACCAAATAATTCTGAGGCCCAAGTATATCGTCAGAGCTAGTACTTGCTTGACCCTGAGGAAAGCTTCCAGCACTTATCGAAGTCTTACCAGACTGTTCCTGGTCATGAGGCAAGCTGGAGAATGTATTTTGTGAACTGTGAGTATCATCAGAATCATTTAGGTTCTTTTCTTCGGTTTTATATGAGAGATCTTTGGCCATCTTTACAGCATAAGCAGCCCTGCAAGAAACACAATAGTCTGCTCAGAGAAATAAATAACTAAGAGATTCGACCAAAGCCCTAGGATGACATCATACCAGTAAATGCTACAAAATTCAAATAAATCTAATAGCAAAAAGAATCCCTTTCAAACCTTGCACAAGAAAAATATAATTCCACACAGCTTTCAAGAAACTCCGTTCGTCGACACACGGCAGAGAAAGGAGGACACATTTTTGCTAGATCAACCATAAACCTGAGGATAGCAGTTGCAGCAGCAGGTGCTGCAGCTTCCCCACCCATAAGGCGCGCTGCATATGTCTTATGCATTAGAGCTTCCCCCTGAAGCTCTCCTGCCATTTCAGTTGTACCTTCAGCAAGCTCGGCTACAAGACTAGCAGCAACCTGGGAAAGGTTACCAGTTTGATGGGCAAGCATTGACTGCATGGTCAGCCTATCGAACGTGGATTTTGCCATGGCAATTACAGGCTCCAACAATTCTACAAACTTCAATTCCCCCGAGTTTCCAGTGCTCGGCATAAGAGCATGAAAGTCTAGCATGCGAACTTCAGGTAACCTCGGATAAACAGGTTTGCCAAATATTAAACAGAAGAGGATGTAGTACACTTCTGGCGAATCATAGAAGCTAGGCAGTACACGGGTCAAACCTTGGTAACCCCCACCAGAACGGAATTTAAGTGAAAATGTCGGCAATGATGCAAGACAAACACCAAGAAGAATCATGATCCACCTCATACTGGTTGGATGAACAGCTTCATCGAGAAAATATGCTATCAACTTGGATGAAACTAGCTTATGCCACTGTTCAGCCATCTCTTCCGTGTCTATGGTCATTTGTAAGTCAATAAGCATCTCAAGTAACATATTCCGTACAATTACATGCTTCCCCATTGACTCTCTCTGGATCTGACGACGTGGTGACACTCTAGGCGGTTCAAATGTCATGATTACAAACTTGACAACCTGTTCCAGTTCGGAAACCAAAAATCCATCTTCTATGATAACCCCAAGCAATACAACCAGCTTTTCCAAAACAGGTACTTCCACATCACCCCTTTGCAGAGTTACTAATAGATGTTGGACAAGGTTGATTCGCCGTAATACTGTAAGGTTATGATTCCTGTACCAATGCATAGACACCAGACGCTCAAGAAACCCTAGAAGAGCAATTTGAATTGAAACAGGGGTCAATACCCACAAGGTCCAGTCTAGCAAGACATGCTTAACCATATCCGAATTTGACAATACAATGCAGTTAGATGTCTCAGCCGGTATATCATTATTTTCAAGCTCTGAAATATGACTAAGAGAATCTTTTTGCACAGAAAAATCACCCATATCTCCATGAGATCCGACTGAAGATAGCTCATCAGGAAACTTTGATAAACTAAGATCCTCGTAGTAGGGTTCATGAATAGCACCAATAGGGGAAGCTATTGCTTGAATTTCATGCATCTTCTGAGGCTCTGAAACAGAAGCCTCACACGCAGCAATCTTGAAAAAGATCTCAAGAGACTGCATGTCGAACAAGCCCATTTTACGATGCAAGAAGAGGGCCAGCAAATGGTATCCTCTGTAAGCTTGCATGTCTTGTACATTCTCGGGACTCTGATGAAGTGCACCAGCTAGTAATGCCAGGGCCATGTGCAGCATATCCCTGGTTTCAGCTGCTTCAACAAGAGCCAAGACTACAGCCATACCACCAACTGTACGTATGCTATCCCCAAGTACGCGTTGCTTACAGATATAAATATCCCCGTGAAGACGGCCAAAACGAGGAATGCCTAGAAATCAAAGCAGAAGCTGTAATCAGGAACCTATACTGCTTTTAAGTATAACCTACATGTTCGAAAAGTAAATCAATAATGTAAAAACAAGATTGATGTTAACTTAGTCACTCACCACCAATTGGAGAGGCAGCAGCAGACATCGGATCAACTAGATTAACAATCGATAAGGTGCCATTTGCTCGAACAGCTTCTGATGATGTTCCATCAAATGCAAATATAAGCTTCTTTCCGGAGAGCTGCATAGAGAGGTTTCCAAGTCTTTCTAAATCCCAAACAATACCGCTGCCATCTGCCTTTGGAATAACTTGCCGTCCAGCACTATCAACCTTTTGTACATTTGACGGAAAAGGCAACTCAGAATCCAATGAATCTAAGATGGCCATACTACCACCACCACATGCCTGATTAGGAACAAATCGAAGAAGATCTGTATCTTGAAAGAGACCTCTATATCCTCTTCCAAGAATATACATGAAGCAGATGCTGCCTGATGTGAGCACCTCCTCAAAAAGATAACAGCAACGAAGTCTCCATGATAGGTCACTACCACTCGAGCAAGAAGACGGTGTCCCAATGGTTACTTGCAACGATTTTCCAGTCGGAGATGGTGAATATCCCAGCTTTCCTGTATGTTTCAGCTTTCCATTAAGATAGACATATGCTACACTGGCTTGGAACAGTCCAGCTAAGGCACTAGGTTTACTATGAACAACAGCAAGGTGATACCATTTTCCCTCCTCCAACTCTAACCCCGAAAAGGACAAGGATGACGAGTTGCTGGTAGCAAGAGTTAGAACACCATCATCCTGAAGATAAAGTTCTGCATAGAATGCATTTCCATCACCCACAGCACCAACTGAAAAGATCCGCAAAATTTGCCCCTTTGACTGTTGTTTACTAGAGGTGCTCCTCCTCTTAGAAGGTCCGGCCTTTGAAGCTTGTTCAGTTTCCTTTCCTTGAGCTTTTAGGAAATTTCTATACTGAAACCAACAGATAAAAGAATAACCAGCAGCAGGAGGCCATGATCTTTCCCCCAAAGATACCTGAACACAGGCATGTCCAAGCTTGCTCATATTCATCTCCAAGCATGGTGCTAGTGACACATTGTCTGAGGCCATATCTTCCGACTGAACTAACCTCTCCATCATATCAACAAGAACGTGACCTGGATTCAACCTGATTTGCAATATACATCTAAGTAGCACTCGGAGCTCTGCTGATGATAACCTGTTACGCATAAACAAAAATCTCAGTCACAATCTGTTTAAATAAGAGAAATAACATTTTGAAAGATAGACCTGTAGAAGTGACTCAGACAGGTAATCCAACCTGTATGCCCCAAGCACTTCCACAATTTTTAATGCATGGACAAGCAATGGTGATGAACCCGATAGAAATGGGTGAATGATCTCCAATAGAAGTCCCACACAACCTAATTTATAAGCACGTAGAAATTGATAAGAGAACAAACAAAAAATAATAGAGAATTAATTATCAGAAAGGATATTTACATCACTTCGCACCTATAGATGTCAAATTTTCCTGGTTAAAGAGGCCCCCCTGAGAAAGCTTCTCGATGAAGCTTAGCACTTGTAACTGAATTTTTGGAGTGAAACTTAATAAAGAACGAATCAGCAACGCAATGGCACCAGAATTATACACTCGTTCTTTGCTAGGACTAAAAGACCCCGATGCGGCACTCAAAGGAAAATTAGCAGTCGCAGATTCACTCGGATTCAGTGGCAAGGCACTCTCATCTGTCAATGTACAGGAAGGTGGAAGCACTATTTCAAGTGCAAGTTCCAACAATAATTGGATAACTTGTTTCTCACAATCAACACAAAGCAAGCCAGACTCAGACAAAAGATCATGAAAGGTCTGCGACGATATGATTGTATGTAGCCTTGCCCGGTTTACAGCATTTCCGCACACTCCAACTGTCATAACGCGCAACAAATATGTAAAAACTTTCATGTGAGACAGTAAGGATTTACCATCTGCATGTCCCTCATCACTTTGGATACTATGAAGAGTAGTTAACAGAAGAGAGAATCCAGTAGCTTCCCCGAAGACCCTTTGAGCTGAGTTATTAACTCCTAAGATGCGCCATAAAGCCCCTAAGGTGTCAGATTTGGCCTCACTATGCAGCTGGTATTGAGATCCCGAAACACTTGAAACCATCCCGCTTTGTAGAAGTTCAACTAGTGCACCCAATTCTTCTGAATGAGCCTGCAACAAATTCAGTTATTCTAGTGGGTAAACAGTATACTTCATTAATGAAAAATACTTATGCATGCGGATGGTTTTTATCACAACAAATCATAATTATCTATGTAACTAAGATGGGAAACCCTTAGAAAATTGTATATCAAGCACTAAGCAGAAGTTGAAAATGCGGTAACAGACCTGTGGAACATCTTCAATAATCAAACATGATAAAGTACGAAGGACCCCTGAACGGTGAACGTCAGAGACCAAAAATGGGAGCACATTGGTGACACCATTAGATAACCGGAACGATGATTGATTGGCGTCAGCTTTCTTTAGCAAGGTAACCATGCAATCCCATGAAACAGAAATTGTATCCTCAATTTCAAAAAGAGGAAATTTTCCAGAACCGGATTCCAAAAGTTTAGGTGAAGAAATGATGGCATTTTTACTATCCATTTGCTTCTTAAAGCTGCTTGAATTGGTTTTCCTCTCAGGTTCACTGAAGGTTTTACTCTGCTGCTCTAAGCCGGACAAAATTTTGTGTTGCTTTAAGTCATCTAACAGAACTTCCAGAACACCAACTTCCCGAAGGACCTTCTTATACTGCTGATCAAATGATAATAATTTCACAAAGAAGGAAAGAATGGTGCGCTTCAAATCAGATGTTATCGGCTGCTGTAGCAAGCAGCAAAGGGAAAGCAATTCTTGCTCAGGAACACAATTCACAACAGTTACAGCATATTCTAGAATTTTCAGAATTATATCCTGTAATGAAGAAGGAAAGCCCGACATATTTAAGATGAAGAGAGGCACTGTTCGTAATTGTTGACACAACTTATAGTTCTCGATATGACTTGAAAATAGCTTGAACATTCTATTCAATACTTCAGCCTGCACATCTATGCTATCAACCTTCAGAAATATGTCCTGCAACATCTGGATTGCTTCAAGATCTTTGACTTTGGCACTGTCCTTCTCCCAGCTTTCATCTCCAAGCCTATCAGCAGATAGTGTACGACTTCTTCCATGGGCACCAGCCTTGTTATGAGCAGATTTGAACCCTTTGCTTCCTATCATCTCAGTGGGACCTGTTTGTGAGAGATTAACAAGAACATCAAGCAACCTGGACAGTGAGGGGGAAAGTTGTTGCGGTGAGGTGTCCACTCTGACTGTGGAATCTTGTTTTCCAACATTATGTGATATATGTGAACTATCAGGAACAGAAGATTCCTCAGAAGAACGCTTGGAATTTGAATACTGAATGCCTTGGGTTTTTTTCTGCAATCTTGATAGTACCAAGGCAAATTGAACAAGATATTGATAGCCATGAGCGTTATGTATATCCTCCCTGAGGCTGATCCCCCCAGCTTCTAAGAATCAAAATGAAGGATTAGAAAATCAGTGACAACCCAGATTGAGACTAAAGCTAATGCCCACTATAAATGCAACAAACACTACATCATAAGAGCAAGGAACCGGATACTTACCAGGTCTGAATGACAATTCTACACATTCAAGCAACAAGTCCACAATACCCATAGTGTAAGCAGAGTCTCCAGTCTCAGGTGTGAAATCCTTAACAGCGGTTAAAAGAACTTTTACCTGGAAAGAATACCAACACATATATTTGATCATAATAGTTGAAACAGACAAACAACGGCATTGATCAACTGAAGGTTTGAATAGTTCCCATAATATTAAACTGATATATTGGAAATGGCCACATGATGATCTGTATAGAATGATAACATAAGGTTCAAAGTAACTCACACCAAAGGGTGGACCAAAGTTGTTTATAGTGATCAGCATTTCAAACCAGGGTAAGAATATACATATTTTTTAACTATATAGTTGGTTTCTATCCCTAAGAAACAGATAACTAAGATGTTCATCCAGACACTGAAGGTACAAATTCTTAAAATGTAGATGGCATACCAAATGATGTTTGCGTATATATTTTGCTGTGCTCCCATTATCATTGACCAAAAGAAGGCTGACTATCTGTAAATGAACGGATAGGTCATTATAATCCTTTTATTATCCATTAAAGGATCTACTATCAAGCATAAATTTCTTTAGATGTTAGCAATGTAAAATGGAGATAGAATTCTTTATTACACTTCCATAGTAGAAAGTAGAAACACATGTACCATTTACCTGCATGGCATGCCGATGGAGCTGAATGGTATGCAATGGAACAATACCCTCCTTGAATCGAGCAAAAACAGTAAGAGACCCAGTTGCAACCATCTGAAACAATAATTGAAGTGATTCATCTTCAATCAAACTCTGGGCAGCTGAAGGATGGCTTGCCAGTGCTTTCATGATATGAACTACACTCGCCTCTACCTGAATATAGTCAAAGATCCAGTACAACCCAGTAAACATCCTATTTCTGTCATTTACCTCATTAAGGGAAATTAATCAAATTCAGAGTCCATGTTATCACAAAAGCACACTACCTCAAGTCCGCGGACCTTGTTGCCATCCCCATCATTGGATTTTTCCAATAAATTCGACTGTTCTGCATCAGTTGTCAGCTGCCTTTTACTGGTCTCAAAAGGGACCAAAAGCGCACTGAGAACATGTATGAGACAGCAAAGAATGCCAGAGTCGAGCAAAGATTGTTTGTCAGTGGGCTGTTAACAATACAATGCATTTCTCAGTTTGATTTCAGGATATGAGGCAGATGCATGATATCAAAACAAATGTTGAAACAATGAAATGGAGAGAATATTGTGCTTGGATTAGAATTACATCATACTTAAACACAATAACAAAGCATATGGCATGTAAACACATTAAAGAAAACAAAACTTACCCCAGATACAAGGACTTCCACAGCATATAATAAATTTGCACCATGACTTAAACCGTCCTGCACAAGACACATGTTTGTTGCATCAGATCATGCTTCAGAGACAAAATAAAAAATAAAAAATTGAGACATGCAGTCATCAAATGACAGACCTTGGTGACTTCTGAAAAAAAGCCTATGACTTTTACAACATCCAATGACCTTGTCTTGCTTGCGATTTTCAACTTTTCAATATCTGTTACAAAGGCTCTTCCCACAACAAAGGAGAAGATATGGGCTTCGACTAACCTGCGGATTGCAAAAGTTAAATATTCAATCAATTTGCACATGGGAGCACATAACTCTCAGAAAAAAGCTACAAAGACACAAAAGTAAGACTTCCAGTCTTGAAATTTGTACATAAAAACCTTTTCATCTCTCCCCCTTCCTCTGTTTACAATTTATACCAATAGCAATATATCAAAATCAACAATCATGATCTTCAATAATAATAGTTGACAAAACTCACAAGGCTACAGTCACAAGCATGTACAACATAGAGAACACCTACTTGAGGGAATGCTTTAGCATCTAGCCAAGGGGAGCTTGCCTAGAAGGTTTAACTGTTTAAGTTAAGGACACCTCATCCATTTACCAAGAGGCATGAACATATGTAATAACACCGACAATTAAAAGGTGGTTTAACACACCAATCTCAGTTTACAGCTTGATCATTTGAAGAAGAAATTTTACCAGAATGGACCAGATTGGTTCAAAATGGTAGCAGTGAAGTATAGACATTTGAACAGTAGAATTTTCAGTAAATAGGAAAATATGTTTCGTAGAAATAGTGACAGAACACAAAGACAGCGGACTCAAGACCAAGCAACAAAATTAAAAAGAGGAAAGAAAGAGCACCTACATGGTAACTAATTGAGCTATATTTGCATTTTGCCTTACTAATCTACAGAAACTATCTACAGCCATGTTTAAGGCCACTTCTTTCTCCTGCGCAGAAGAATTGTACACACATTAGCAATTACAAAATTGGTAGTAAGAAACCAATCATAATTAAATATATGTAATCGGACACTTGAGAATAGGACAAGACAGATATCGCATAAAACGAAAACCTTTTCAGAGCTGGACGACCGGAATTCCTCCCAAAATCTCTTGAAGTCCAATTCCAATTCATGTTTGTCTCTGCTTTAACAAACAGAAAACAAGAGTCAGTATGATATTTATGCCAAAACTTCCATTTTGAATAAAATTATTAAATACTTAATAAGCATTTGAATATATTACAGTTTATACATAAAGAATAATAGAGTCTCAAGAACATTAGTGTGTGAAATACTAAGAGAAACGAACCTAAATAATTTTCTTTCTTTTAAGCTTGCTAATAAAATGTAAATCCAAGTGTTACTTCCCTTCTCAAGTAGGTATTAAGTGGTCAAGTAAAAGCAACCATTACCAGTTTGAAAGTGATTAATTCTTAGTCACTCATTCAAGCATAAATGTATAGCATGTAACAGGTGCCTTACGCACCTGTTACGAAATAGAGGCCTCAACATATACCAAGTGACTGAATTTCATAAGCTATTGTGAACTTACCAGTGATATATTGACTCTCAACCTACATTTAACTTGCATGTTAAAAACTAAGCAACTCCAATGTGATCCCAAATAACTAGTCTTAGGTCTGGCAAGTGAATTATCACTGAAACTGAGTATAAGGTTACAAGTTGAGGTGTCCAAGTGATTCAAGTAAAACATTATTGTTTAACTGATAATATCAACTCTTATGCTTAGAGTTTCACATTGCTGCACACGCAGATCAGGGAGCTTCGTTATCAAAAATGTATTCTCAGGCATTCAAACCCTTGTCCCATAGTACACCCGTCCTTGAGCTCATGACACTCATGAGATGATAAAGGCTTCAACAGAGGCACAGACATGGTGCAGTACCATCTCTGGTGACTAAGTCTGAGAAAATTGGCGGTGCCAATTCAGCAATGAAATGTACCAACTGAGACTGCCAATAACTTGAAACAGTATCCTTGGTAAGAGGACGTGCACAGAATAACAATAACCTGAAAGGGGTGACGATGGTATTGATGCCTTGTTAGTAAACCCTTGCATGCAAATTTAGTATTAAAAGCTGGTGAGTAATGGTACCAAGGCTTCATGGAGAATCCACGGCATACCCAGCTAGCACGCATAGATTGTTTGTCGTCATAAGAATAAAGAGCACAAATGAACATGGCAAGCTGCTCAAGTCCCATTATTGTATATAAAACACCAAATTTGAAGGCCTATCTTGCAAGGTCATGTTGACTTTGTTTGATTTATTCAAACCCTCTATGTGGAATAAGAAAAGGTTGACAAATATGAAACACAAGAAACTCTTCCATCCCCCATCAAGCACATTGTCACTACCGACACAAAGTACACATCTTTACTTAAACATGTAACCAAGATGACTCATTCCCATTTTGGCATACCACAATACATCGGCAGTTTTCTTACGGGTCAGTCATGTTCTATAAACAGAATGGAAAATCTAAACTGAATAGTGTTTACCGTTTTTGGCACAATGTAATGTTACCAACATTTTGCTTAGAACCTATTAAACATTCCTACAAAATTCACCATCACACTACTCATTTTAAACATCTACAACATCCAAATCACCAAATGATCACACATTTACTTCAATTCTCATAAAATAAAAAAGAATTCCCATAAAAAAATCACACATATGCTTCTAAGTAATAAGAGACGAATAATCAAACCTTGAAGGGGAAGCAGAAGAAAAATCATGGTGATATCTAGCAGATGAAGATGTTGAAGCTGGTGATTCAGCAGCAGAAGGAGAAGGTGAAGATGAAGCAGAAGGAGATAATCCAACCTTTTCTTTTATATCCTTAAGCAATGTAACCCATTTCATTGTAATAATAACCTCAATAGAATTTCAAAATCATATAATACTACTGTCTTCATCAGTAAGTGCTCCTCCTCTTACAATCCATCCCTAGATCAGATCCTTCCTAGATAAAATGATCTAGAAGGATCTCAATCCTTACACAATCACCAATTCCTGATTTTCCCCTTAAATATAAACCAAAAATCTATGTGCCAATGAAGAAAAATCCAAGAAAATCAAAATAATTTAAGAATTTCTATATAGGTTGAAAATGAGAAGCATCGATCGATCAAGCAAAAGAAACAGATCGAACAAGTACAAATGAAGAATTCGAGATCTGATCTAATCTGAATGTTGTGTGTTTTCGTGAGCTGATTGTGTGCGTTGTGCCCTAGAAATGGGAGATTTTGAGTTTTTTCTATCTTCTGCTAAGAAAAACGCGGACTTCTGTTGAGAAAGAAAGGCGGAGACGATGGAGAAGAAAAGAACAGACAAAGGAAGGGAGAAGGGAACTGAGAGGTCTTTTTTTTCCTCTCTGATTTCGGACGGCTTAATCCCGGTTATTTCGCGCTTTTCTATATCCTCCTATGCTCCTTTTATGACTTGCCATGTCAGCATGAACTCCACGTTTGGAGTTGTGACATGTGGCGGATATTTATCTTACGGACACTAAAAGACGTGCTTTCCTCTCGTGAATCAAACAAAGTTGTTCATTAGTGGGTTCAACGCTTTCGTGAATCTCTTGTTTATATGGAAAAAAAAGGATTTATTTTCCCTGATTTCATGCGTATAATGTATCAATAGGTGGTTGCTTTTGCCATCGATGAGGGAAGATATGGGAAGATATGAGTTTAGGTATCACCAATATTAGGTCATCATATATGAAGGTCTTATTAAGACCTTTTTATAATGGATTAATACTAAATGATAAAATAATTAAAGATAAATTTTTTTATTTAAAATTGATCTCCAATCTTCAAGATCTTATTTAATAAATTTTGTTTAAATTTAGAAACAAATGATGATGTGGACTTAAGACCTAAGGTGATAGAGAGGGTTTAATCTAGACTTTCTTCTTTATCTTCACTTGGTCATGTCATTTTTTCTCATTATTTTGACCCTAGTATTGGAGATCAATTTTTGGTGAAAAGGTGTTAAATCCTAGGTGGCATGTAGTTTTAAGACCTTGACCCCTAGCATTGGAGATGTTCTTAGTTGATACACACTTAGAGCATCTTTAAGGGAGTATGGGTATTTATGACATCTGGAATTTTAGAAATTCTTATTAAAAAAAATTCTCCAACAGTTATTGTATGGTTAAATTTCTATCTGATTTGATAAATTGATTTTGGATTAAAATATCTATTTTCAGATGCTCTCATCCATACTCACGTCATCCATTTTTTCTATTTTAAAGTTATTTTAGCTTTATTATAAATTATATATCCTAACACTAAATGACAATGGTATTAAAACTAATATTGATACAACTACCACATGAGATACTTATCAAAGGAAAACTTTATTTATACCCTATGTTAACAGAATACCCTTTTTTTCGGTTTCCACGTAGGATATATATCCAAATACCAATGGAAATGTTCTTGATTAACATTACCATTAATTTAGATCCTAATTGAGTTTATATAAATGAAAATTTACATCATAAACAACAACTTTATACTTCTCCCTACTACTAAAACAATTCAACAAACTAGGAAATTAAAATTTTAAAAAAATTATGATTAAGGGTATATATTGAGAAGAAAAAAACAATTTTTTTCTTTTCTTAATGTGTGTAAAACCCTATTTATGCATCTTAAGTAGACAAATTGGGTATTAAATATTCCCTCCGTTTCAGGAAAAGAGTTACTATCACTTTTTCATTTTAACCTATAGGTAGTATAATTTTAATGTAGAAATTCTTTCTTTTCCCATGTAATCTTTTTTCATTTTAAAAAAATTTATGGTTTCTTCGAATGTATTGATAGGTTGGTCCCAATGTAGTGAAGCTCGGCCGAGACGACTTTGAAGCGAGCTCTCAAATCTCGTTGATCCACGATATCTCTGAGCAACTCGTCCAAGAAGGTCGAGATAGGTGTAGTTGCTTAAAATCTAATCACTACATCCAAGTAGAGATAAACTCACTACTAAGCTAAAACATAAGTAAACAAATGCTAAAGAGATAACTTGCATTTCATTGATAGAATCATCAAGTTAGGGTCCATGGGGAGATCAAGGTGGGATCCTTAGCTTCGAGGTTAAGTTTACATATCCATAGACTTGAGGGAGCACCTTCTCAATGATCAGGTGCTCCTCAAAGGGTACATTAACTAAGTTGTATATACTTTAGAGTATTCCTAGACTTGGACTTGTGCTTAGTGCCTCATAACACTACTAGCGTTTGGGTTTAGAAAAGCATATGGAATATGTTATCCACATTCTGTATTTTTTTTCATTACCATAAAGAATGAGGTTATCTTTAGTGATTTTTCTAAAGGAGGGTCTTCTGTTTTGTTTAGATCTAGTGAGCTTTTATGTTGATGTATTCGACCTATGTTTGTGTGCAGTCATCGGAGAGTTGGTTGGTGTGCATATCTTTTCGGAGTATCAGATGGTATTGGGGAGTTGCATGTGTTCGGGTACTGATGTGTCGATGTATTGCGTCTGTTGGGATGTTGACGTTGTTGGGGTGTTGCGTCTATTCGGATGCTGATATTGTTTCAGCGGAGCGACGGATGTTGTTGAAGCATTGCATTTGTTCATATACTTATGTTGTTTCTGCGGAGCATCGAATGTTGTTAAAGCGTTGTGTCTGTTCGGATACTAAGGGGTAGAGGTATCTTTTGACATTTCAGTATTATATTAATACTTTTCCATTTTTCGTGGTCTTTGTTGTCTTTTGTTTTTATTTCTTTTCTGCCTTATTCTATAATTTCTCAAGATGGGTGATATGCCTATTTCTGCTACTGGGGTTTTTTCTTCTAGTGTGCTTTATTTCTTTTGTGTTTTTGTGCGGTGTTCTTGTGTTCTTGTCTAGTAGTAACCCTTCTTCCCATTTTTTCTTTTTGGCTATGAACTCAGCAAGTCAAGGGTCCGACGCCACGGGTTCCTACTTGGGACTCACCATATGATCCTCCGATTAGGAATTCTCGATCTTCTGAGGATACTTTAGATCTACCATGCTTACATCTTCCGTGGAGAGGCATTCAATGACCCGAACATGACGAGCATGTAAGTATTTTCTTCTTATCTTTGCTTCTTTGTTTTTACTTGTTGTTTCTTTCTTATCGTCTTTCTCAGTTACGTCTAGAGGATATTATTATATATCTTGCCCGTACGACGTATTGTGTTCTTTTCCAAGTTATAGAGCATCTTGAAGTGGACCACATCGTTATATTGATAAACAATGGGCTTGCTAATTCTCGACGTGAGTCGGCGGAACATGCCTAAACGAGTGTTGTGCATATGCATCGTCTTCTTAGTCTGGCCGCATCAAGGATAATCCTAGTTTAGTTACTTCAGAGGATGCTTATATCCGATCTTCCGAAAAATATACCTTGGTCCGTCTTCGGTGGGTTCAGATAGTCGAGTCGTGCGGTGTTTACCGCTCTTTTATTTGTGGTCTTCCTCTTCACCCGCGTAGATTTTGCTTTCCTGGATTTTGTTTTTTCTGTTTGTTTATCATTCCTTATGTCACGCTTAATATGAATTTTAATTTCTTTGTAGTGAAAATCAATTTATTTACCTATCTTTTTAATTGGTTGCTCCGTCTGTTTTCTTTGTTTTGTTCGTCTTTTTTTTAGTTTTGCATGATCATTTGGAAGAATACATCACTTTAAATCCCATCTTAGGTCGGGAAGACCTTAAACATCACTTAGTATCCTGACTCGCTGTTTATCCTACTACGTCCATAGTCAAATCGGAAAAATCCTTGTAAGGAATTTGTATCAGTCGAGAATAAAGCTTGTCTTTTTATCACATAGTGGTTTTATCTTGACTCCGTCGTCCAATAGGGGTATTTCCTCACCTATTTTTAACGAAAAGACAGTCGTAATTCATAATCAATTTTGCTAAGACGTGGACTTCCTTTTACGTCCCCCATATTGCCGGAATAGAGGGCATTCACAACGGTAAAGGGGAGGTTTCATACCCTTTTTTTGGGGTGTCGGGTTGTTTTTCTTGTTCGATGGGTTGTGTACCTGAAATTTTTGCAATCATATTTTTTGAATTGTGTTAATCATTTGGGTTTCACTATTAGTGCTTCTTTTATTATTATCGTATTTGTGGCTTCTTATTACTTACTACATGGTGAAGCTTGGTTTCTAACTCGTAGTTTACCTAGCAGTTGTTTTCATATGAATCGTAGACTATTTCCTGTCCTGACGAAATTATGGAATGAGCATATTGTGAAAGTGAATTATCTCTGAACGGGATACTTCGTCACGGAGGAAGCATGTGAAGGATAACGTCTTCGTTTTGTCTTCGATACGTCTCCAGGTCTTCAACAGTAAGAGAAAGTCTCAACATTCTATGTTCCTAGTCTAACCTAACGAAGTTGACTTTAGTAATCTACTCAAGCGACTTTGAGTTTTGAAACTAAACTTGACAACCAAACTTGACATACCAAGGCTTGGTCGGTTCAGCCGAGCAGTTCTCTAACAATCTCCCCGTTTGTCAATTTTAAAGACAAAACTCTTTACATATGGATAATACAAATTCATAGAAAAATGACATAACATAACAATCTCATAATTTTATCTTCATACGCTTGATCCGAGTTTCTACAACATCTTCTTGATCTACAAATATTAAAAATAAATGATGTTGTTGAAGCATTTGGATAAAAACAACTCTACTTCCCCTAAAGGTAAAATAGGCATAGTATCAATCTGAACTTAATTTTTATTCAATTTGTAGTATATAAATACTACACAAAATGATATGTTTCTCCCCCTTAACCAATATCTTATTTTTTTTCGTCTGATGTATACTTTTTACAACACATATGTTCTTTCTTAAGTGATTGTAATCACTTATACTCCATATATTTATCCCTTTTTTTCACGAGAAATGACAAAGATCGAAAGACAACAAGTATGTCGAAAGAACTTTATAAGTTCATAAGAACTCAAGACAACCTATAAGAGTCTAAGACAATTGGAGGTTTAACATATAATACTCGACAAGTTAGATAAGGTCAGAATTAACTTAGCTTCTTATCAGGAAAAACAATTACCCAAATAAGTTTTACCTAACTTTGATAAGCCAAACTAAGATCAGAATTGACTTAGTTACTTATATTCCCTATATTCGACAAGCCTTACTAAAATCGAAAATGATTTAGTTACTTAACAGGAAAATTATTATCAGAAATAGTATTTCCCTCGCACCACCACACTCCCCACAAGATATATTATTAAGTATCAGTTCAATAATAGAACTCTCCCCATGTGTGTTATTCTTTGCTGCAACAAGAGAACAACATAAAAACAACCTTTGCCAGAGAAAGTTTAAAATGATCTTAGTCATCACCTGCCACAAGATAGACTAAAACCGACCACAAACTCACATGAATGCCGAATAATCAGATTATGAACACAATAAATTATTAGTAATATGACTCATATATGAGTTAAATCATCACAACTTTTTTATGATTTTTACATAGCAATCCATAATATCATATTCAAAAATAAAGTTATAGATCAAAAGTCAGAAACCATAAGAAAGTAATCCATATATGAGACCGAAACTTGGATTATAGAAATCCAAAAGTTTATCTCATAATCGAAAGCAACACAAAGATATTATCAAAAGAACACAAGAGTTGTAATAAAATACTTATCATTAATTTATTGATAGTTTTGAATAGATTTTACACAAACATTGAAGTTAATAAGCAATTAATAAATCTATTCTAAAAGAGTAATGATATGAAATGTAATTATTTTTTTGTTTCATTGTTCACTGATTCTTCGTCAGTGCTCAGCATCTTGAAACTAGTTTCAAGAGATTTTCCTGCATTAACCTCTTGATTTTCCATTTTCTCCATTTGTTCCATTACTTTTGCTAGTCCGGATGATGTCTCTTTAATCTTCTTATTTAACCAATCCTGATTCCGAACGAAGTGATTAACTTGGTTCTGAGGTCCTCAAAACCAAAGATGTATCTTAGCATTCCCTCGGTAGGGAACCACTTAATTTCTTTCGGATTTTGAAATTTGAAAGATATGACACATGATTCCTCTTGATATCCCTTAGAACAATGTAAATCATAGTTTGACATGATGTTAGGGATTCTCTTCTTCTTTTTATCAGTATCAATTCCCTGACATTTCTCAACCTTTAGAGCTTCTTCTTTGTTTACCCTTGCGATGATGCGAGTCACTGGAGGCATACTCAAAAGTCTATTTATAATAATTATACAGGAGAACTATGATACTTATAGCTTGCATGTGATTCTCTTAACATGTAAGAAAAATTTTCCGGACCAAAAATAGCAAAATACTTCTCATTTTGAAAATACCCAAAAGATTTGTTTATTTTATTACCATATTCGAAAGACAAAATCTTTGTTCGAAAATTCCATTATTGGAAGAAGAAATTCATATTTCGGAAATATTGTTTTGAACCAAACCTGCTCATGGTTATTTTCAAAAACCCCCAAAATCCTTTTCTAAGTGAAAACACTTATACTCTTGGTATACATGATCTAAAATATCATGACAATATTGAGTTCGCAACTGCTCATTTGGTTTATCCAAGTAATTCTCCCTTTAGAGCAAGAACCTTTTTCTCGATTACTTTTTCTGATCACAATTATAATCATGATACACCAGAATATTATACTCTTTAATGATTTTATTTTGACTTTTCAAAGGCTACAGTAACGTGTTCTCTTATTTTACTGTGCTTCCTCACCTTCTTTTTAATTTGAACATGAAGTGAGGTTGCATTTTCCAACTCAACTAAGTTGGATTGATGCGAGCATTTCCTCGTCCATAACGAGTACCAGAGTCAGTATTGTTCATGTTTTCTCTAAAGGATTTTGGTCTGATATGAACTTTTTTCCTCTTTCCATTGTGAGTACTTTGAAAAGAATTATCATTAAGAGACGAAATGATACACGATAAATCATAAATTTTGAGATCTCTTTTTATTCTGTCTATGAGATTCGTATGATTTTATCATTCTAAGGATTTCTTTATGACAGATCTCAGTTCTTTAACCAAAAGTCTTAACCGAATTTGTTAGAATCCTTTTCTGAGTGATCTTCTTAGTGGCAGAATCATTTTTTTATTCCTTTATTCTGGATATGTTCCACAGATGCTGATAACCCTTCATGTAAATCATGACAATTCTAACATGTCTTTTAGCTTGAAGAATACATTAAAATATTTCGTTCCATACTTGTCGAAAATAACCTGCTGTTGAAAATGCATATATTTTGGGAACGATGCTAGTGAAGACCCAGACGATGGGAAATTCCCTGGAAAAGTCTAAGTATACATTAAAATATTTCGTCCCATACTTGTCGAAAATAACCTGCTGTTAAAAATGCATATTTTGGGAACGATGTCAGTGAAGACCTAGACGATGGGGAATGCCCTGGAAAAGTATAAGTATACATTAAAATATTTAGTCCCATACTTGTCGAAAATAACCTGTTGTTGAAAATGCATATTTTGGGAACGATGCTAGTAAGACCCAAACGATAGGGAATGCCCTAGAAAAGTCTAGTATACATTAAAATATTTCGTCCCATACTTGTCGAAAATAACATGATGTTGAAAATGCATATTTTATGAACGATGCTAGTGAAGACCCGGACGATGGGGAATGCCCTGGAAAAGTCTAAGTATACATTAAAATATTTAGTAATGTCTTTTATCTTGAAGAATACCGACGCTACTTACCAGCGAGCCATGACATCAATCTTTCATGACATGATGCACAAGCAAGTAGAAGACTACGTTGATGACGTGGTTGTCAAATCCAAGACGCGAGAAATCCATCTAGAAGTTTTGCAACAAGTCTTTGAGAGGTGTCGTGAATACAAACTGAAGATGAACCCTTTGAAGTGCACATTTGGTGTCTCTTTTGGTAAATTCCTTGGATTTCAAGTGACAACAGAAGGAATCAAAGTAGATTCAGTCAAGTCTCAAGCCATCACCACCATGCCTCCACCAAAGACTAGGAGAGAACTTACAAATTTCATGGGAAAAATATCATATATCAGATGTTTATCCCAGGGCTAGCTCAATTTGTCGCCTCTTTTACACCATTACTAAAACAATGAGCAAGCTATGACTGGTCCTCTACTCAGCAAGAAGCATTTTCCAAAATTTGACAATTATTATTATCTCCATCTATCATGAGATGTCCAATCCAGGGACGACCTCTACTCATGTATACATTTTCCAGTGAGGTCGCTACAGGGGCTCTCCTCGCTCAAGAAGATGAAGAAGGAATTGAATACCCAATCTACTACATCAGCCGACCACTAAGAGGTGCAAAGCTCATGTATCCTAAAATATAGAAGGCGTGCCTATCACTAGTACATGTTATTCAGAAATTCATACATTACTTACTCTCAAACACGGTGGTGCTAATCGCCAAAGCTGACCCCATCATATTCCTACTTTTAAAACCGGCTCTGATAGGAAGACCTGCTAAGTGGTTACTTCGTTGGCACAAACCAGCGCTAGCTTTCGCTATCAGTGTCCCTATGGGACGCATCATTATTCTCGATGGCACAAGCCAGCGCTAGCTTTCGCTAGAAGCATCCTCTAAGGATGCATCACTATTCTCTCTTGGCACGAAGCCAGCGCTATCCTTTGCTAGCAGTGTCCCTAAAGAACACACCATATTTCTCGTCTGGCACGAAGCCAACACTATCTTTTGTTAGAAGCGTCCCTTGGGACGTGACATTATTCTCGCTAGTCTGAGGCCAATGCTAGCTTTTATAGCTGTGTCCCCAAGAACGCTATACACAATTGGCGATAGGGTGAGGCCAGTGCTAGCTTTATTAACTGCGTCCTTAAGGACGTGCCGTTCTTTCTCAGCGCTGGCCTTACGCCAGTGCTAGCCTATATATGGCTATCTATTAAGCCTTCTTACCTTGGTTCTTAAGTGCGCTACGACTGGTTTTGAGAACTTTCGTGTAATTTTGACTTCGAATACTTTCAAATTTATGCCATGTCACTTTTACGATGACACCTAGCAATTAAAATTACGCTATGTTACTCCAAAGATAGTACATAACCATTAAGTCTAATACGATCTCCACAGTCGTTACTCATCCACTTCTTCTGTAACCACCACACTTACGAGGAATCAGCGTGTCTCGTCTAAAATATAAATAGATGATTTCATCTGTGAAACCAACCAAGGCATTTACAATTAGCGATCTATCCTAGAGATAATCCATTTTTATTCTACAAACTATAATTACTCATCACACTGAGATTTCTCAACCTTCTTTGCTTTCCTCCTCTAAGACCTACCTAAGCTTCTCCACCTTTGTGATCTAAGCAGGACGTGAACGACCATTTCTAGGCTTATGCTCGTCCTGTTCGAGCTTGATCTCTCGAACCTACCTAAAAGTACCATATTACAGTACATTTGTTTTCACCCTAAAACACATGTTTAGAACAAATTATCATGTCCCTAAACCATCACGTGAACCCCTTTAAGAAAGTTATGTTTCTTGGTTTCTTCTTGTTTCGGTGTGAAAACCAATGTACTGTAAAAGTACTTAGCTTCAGTCGCAAAAGAGGAGAATGGGTTGGTTTAAGGGAGGGAAGCAGATAAAATATTGAGATCAGAATGTATGACTCTTTTTAGTGTAATTGATGCGTATTACTGTAGGTGAAGAGTCTATGTATATACCGAGTGTAGGCTTCTATGCAATTAGGTATTTATACTTGTACGTAAGTTTTTTTCCGTCTATCTCTTCTGATTTTGTGAATAGGTGATAGGTGCATAATTTACATGTTTTGAGTATCATTTTCATTTACATATTTGCTATTTTTATGTAAATTACTTTGTATTATTGTTATTTTCCTATTTTATGTCTCTTATTAGGTGAATCATCCAAAAGGAAGTGGAACTTGTTCAAATTCAGGATTTCTTCTCGCCATGTCGAAGAGGACGAGAAAATGAAGCTAACGGCGAAAGAACGAAGTCATTCTGACTTCGTATGAAGAAGATATGAGTTAAAATACGAAATGTTGAAGCTAGTAGTCCAGACTCGGGCGACTAAGAAGAAGGGTAATAGTCCACACTCGGACGACTATAAAAAAGGCTAGTAGTTCAGACCCGGACGACTAGGAAGAAGAACAGTCGGCTGGACTTGACTGACTGAAATCCAGAAGAAAGTGGTTTTCTAGTCGCTCGGGAACGGCCGACTAGAAGTAGCTGTGGTCGGTCAGACTTGGCTGACCAGGCTCGGATTGTTGCGAATTTTCCTCTCTATGCACGGGTTTGACTTTTTTGGAACCTATTTCGACCGGGATTTGAGCACGGGCAATCATATACTTGATTTCCTATATAAGAAGACTTCTTGGATTTTTTATAGATCTTTTAGACATCATATCATCTACAATAAAAGGAAAAGGAATATTGGAACAAATTAGGGTTTTCCCCTTTAAGGGAAGAACCATGACACCTTCTTCTACTTCTCCCTATTCTTTTATATATTTTCCATGGGTTTTGAGAAATCCATAAGTATGCAACTTTGTTTTATTGGTTGGAGATATAGTTGGAAGTCCTAGACATGTAAATCAATCTGGTTGGGTGGATTTATTGTTAATGATCACTTTTATCGCTTATGTTCTACTGTTTATATCGTCATGTATGATTGAAGACTTGCTCGTTTGAGTTGCAAATTGAATGATCATGTGTTCATATCTAAAGATAGACTGGGGTTTAAGATCCAAAATTGTCGAAGAACTCTAATCACAAGTAGCACAACATAGTTGTTACCGACGGGATGTTGTCATGCGATTATATGTAAAAGCTTAACCTAGGTTAAATCCGTGTGGATCTTGCGCCGGATTTCTTAGAATAACCTCAACTCACGAAGACCATTGCTTTCATTGGGTTAAACTTGAGTGGCTCTTGCACCAAGTTATTCATTGAGAAGGATTCAAAGAGTGGCTCTTGCAGCGTTAATGATACAAGGAGTTTTGTCGGAGTAGACCCGCGATAGGATGCTCTAGGATTATTGATATGAGAAGGATTGAACGTTAACTCGAATCGATTGACAAGCAGGTTTGGTGATGGAAGATGAAACCTCTAACCAATATTTTCTCTCCTATGATAATTTTTATTTACTTATTTTTTATTTTCAGTTAGTTTAATTCGTTACAATCCCCCCCTGGTTACATAAGAAGTTGAAAACAAATAAAAATTCACAGCTCCTCGTGGGAACGATCCTTACTACTGTTATATTACTTGTTAGTATTAGTGGGAAACATCTTAATTAATTTGTACGCAAACGACACACATTAATAGGTTGAATGACCTATTTATATTAATAGTTGTACACCCTGACCTCGTACGAAGTGGAAGTTGTGAAGTAGTGTAGGATGTGATAAAACCTTATTAGGGAAGACTGGGCGGTTACACATCCACTACTCATATTCTCTGTTAACCATTCGCACGTCCTGTTATTTTCTCATAATGATTGTATTGCTACACCGCATGTCGTAGACTACCAGACCAAAACCCTAAAGTGTATCCCCCTATTTGTGACATGTCTCGTGTGATTTTAATAGAGTTGAATACTAATTTTGTGAAGCCACTTGCGTAGTTAGTTAGTTGACTTGCGCATCTTGTCAATGCCTGAATAAACCTGACTGACGAGTCTTGGTGGGCTTATCAAAACTAGCGAGACTTGATGAGTCTGATAAGACTGGTTAGACTTGCATTGCATAGGTAGAGTAAAGTAAATACGTATTTATTTTTGACCTTATGTCAAGTATCTGAGAAGGAGGTGAAAGGTCAGGCGTGTCAATCTATATTGACATGCATTAGCGAATGAATAACACCAGTGGCTAGCGTGGGACGTGTACTGTGCCCCATGATATCAATATGAGGTGATGAATGATCATGAAGGAATAGGGAAGAAATTATATGAGTACTGAAGTTGTACAACATATGTGGTAAGTCACATATGTGCAGTCAAATGTATATGAACGCATGTGATACAACAAGTATGAGTGACACGAAAGCAGGGACCAGCACGGGCACGTGCGCTTGGTCAGACACAAAAATTTGGATGAACATGCAAAAGTTGACCAGACTATATTAAGCCATGCATTCCAATTGTGTAGGAAAAGTTAACATGTTAAGGTGCTAGTGTCCTGTCACATGTAGCAAGATGTATTTTATCGTAGTGACACTTTGTTGCAGGCAAAGTGGGATTAACAACACTTTGTTGCAAGAAAGTGAAATTTGCAACACTTTGTTGCTAGCAAAGTGAAATTCGCCACCCTTAGTAGGTCTTGGCAAATTAGAATTTTGACTTTGTACTTGGCGCGACTTTGACCTAGTATGTAGACACAACTGTGATGTTTCAACCTAGTTCATTCATGCGCTACTTGTGACATGCTTTCGTACAAGCTTATACAAGTAATATTATTAATCAATATTAGTCTGGAGAGTACGAGTATTGATATAAGTCCAATTTCTAGGAATTCAACTATGGAATATAGCAACTCAAGTTACTCTATACTAATGAGAAATCCATTTAAGAGCTTGAGATTTATTATATAAAAATTAGAGAATATCTGGGAGTATCGCAACAAGCACCAGTAATATTCTGATAATTTTATACGTAAAAAAATACTGTATTATACAATGATAGTGCATATATATATATTCTACATTCAGCCAGGTGAAACACATACATAGTTATACATAACAGAAAGTCATAGGCAGAAGTACCTATTGGTATATATTTTTATTATCTTGCAGACTAAAAATACACAATTCTATATTTCCGCTGCGGGACATAAATATATATACAAAATTCTATATTTCTGTTATGGACATATATATATATATTTAGGGCTTTCGCCTTTGTCAAAAATCCACCATCAACACTTTTCCATTTTTTTTTCTCTCGAGTTCACTAACAAGAGAAGAAGAAACTAAACCAAGGTTACAAAGACTATTAATCAATTTTTGGTATCTTTGGATTTCTTGTGAGATTCTCTACAAAGACTATTAATCAATTTCTTCTTATACTCACGTTTTGAGAAGTGGCCATCATCTTCTTCTACTTATTACTTTAATTGCTCAAGTAAGTTTAATTTCTTGTGTTTTATCTTCTTCAAGAATGTTTGGAAAATACAATAGTAATAGAGAATAATGTTATGGTAGAAATTCTAGAAGTATAATAAAAACACAAGGAGAATCAAACTAAAAACACAACTAAATAATTTTTTTCAGATTGCATAAGGTTGAGTCGAGATCTCAACTTAGTTGGCGCAAAAAAGTAGTTGCTTAAAAGCTAACTACTACACCCAAGTAGCGACAAACTCACTATTAAGCCAATCATATATCGGATGATGAGTCCACATAAGTCAATTGTTTTATCTTCCTGCACAAGATAAGAAACCAAAACCTCCATGTGTTTTAGCAGCAACAAGCTTACCAAAAAAACCTTTTAAATGTAAAGCTAGGTTATTTACAAGAAACTTCCAATCTTTCCAAGAAGTCTTTCTTCCCAAAAGAAGCTGGGAGATATCAGACAATGAGGGTCCTTTATGAGAAGGTTGAGGAATGATGAAATCAAAGTTAACAGGATATCCAATAACTCTGAGATGACTTCTCGATTGACCTCAAGGATTTTTCCACGAATAACAATCTTGAAGATACAAGATTGAATGTTAGCAAAATGTAGATTAGCATAGAACATGCTTACAACCTCATGAAACACTATGGGTAACAAAAAAATACAAAATCATATTCGTTCACAGAGTTATCAAATTTTATTTCCATGATAAGTTCACGACCATAATATTTAACGAATTTATCACGAGAAAAATTAATAATAAAATGCATAAAGACTAGGGTCATAGAACAGTTCAAGAACTTCATGTGGGATAGGTAATTCAAGTTCATTTTCATCGTCACTATCAACATCTCTACCTCTAGGAATCCTACTAGAGCCTTCTCCACTAGTGTTTTTCTTCTTCATAAATATTCTTGAAGAAAATGAAACACATAAAATAGATGGAGAACTTATAATATCATAAATTATTAGCAATGGTATTTTCTTGTCTTGAGAGTATAAGAAGAAGTTGATGATCACCCGTACTATAAAATTCCGCAAGATATCCATCGGTACCAAGAAATCGAACTTTGGTGGAAGAGAGATTTAGGTAAAAATCAAAGTTTCATAACCTAGGTTTATTTATTCTTCATGTTCGTGAACTAAATAAAATGAAATTGAGAAGAAAATAAGAAACAATTGTTTCTTTTAAGTGGTCTAAGCTACGCTTCATGATTCAGATAGCTTTGTTCTAGTATAAGCTAGACCCACTTACTCCTTGGTGTATAATTGTTGATGGTGAGTTTTTGACAGGGAAAAATATGGTAAATTCGCCACTGACCCTGTATCAGAGTCATATCTATAAGTATATATGTGTTAGGGACGGCTTCACCTTATTGACTCTCGGCATCCTATATATATTTATGGAGTATTTCAGTACTTGTACTGTACTCACTTCTATCATACTGATTGGACAGCTCCTAGACGGATTGGCCGCTAGTATAAAGCAATATTGTCCTCAGGGTTGTTGATGGTGGATTTTTTGACAACAGAAAAAAATTATAATATCGCTTCTGCTCAGCTACAGAGACATAAAATAAAATATATATGTATATATGTTTTGACCTTGAATAAGAATTATGGATACGTACTTCTGTCTTATATTCCGCAAGAAAATTAAGAATGCATATTCTGCTCATGGCTACATTAGTCCTGTAGCTCTTTTATATATGTATGCGTCTGCAAAATTTCAGGGCTTTACTCGAATAAACCCTCGTTATTTCATGTGCGTCTATGCAAACAATCCACATTAATCATAACACGTTGATTATGCAAAATTATAAACATTTAGAGTGAGATTCTATGCCATCCCTGAATGAAGATGCTAATTAGATGCACACGATCTAAATGCAGAGTCGTATTGAATATTATCAAAAGTCGCAAACTTCCACGACTGAATTCCTTGAATATGTTTTGTATGCACTATATAAAAGCCAAGCATAATGCCAACACTAAATCTCATGCGATTGAGAATCCCAAAGCAGGCAATGGCTATGACGCTGGCAATTGATAGCGCTAACAGCGCATAGGCCACGACCATGGCACTGGCAAGCGCCAACGCTAGCCACGCATAGGCCATGACCACGACACTGTCAAGCGCTAGCAGCGCATAGGCTATGGCTACGACACTAGCAAGCGCCAGCGCTAGCAGCGCATGACCACACTGCCACCGCTAGCGCCATCCCCTCTTCAACACCAGCAGCGCTCACCTAGCCAGCGCCAACGCCATTACCTCGTTAGCGTGCCTGAGCATCAGTGCTAGCAGCACTCAAGCCATGCCAATGTCACCTATATGTGTTGTTGTTGCTAACAGAACTTGCATGTTGCAAACATGCCATAAATATGCCGCAGTCATGCTCCTTTGGTCCATGACTCCCAATTACTCACGTGCTTTGAGTCTGATAGTCCATGACTCCACTAACTCCTACGAGAAGTCAAAACATGTTATATATGGGGATTCTTCATATGGTAAATACGGAGGTGGTTTTAATAGAATCTGAAAAGGATTCTGGCGCGCCAACTATGTTGGTCTGGTGGTTTATTGATAGACATATTCTTGTGTCTAATTTGTCTCACTTATATATATTGTTGATGCTCATTTTTGTAATAATTGTGTTATTTTATGTGTTTGTAGGTATTTTTGAGAAATAAATATTTTTGGGAAAATTGGCTCGAAAAAGTGCTAAAGGAACCAAGAAAATTACTAAAGGCACCCCTCGATTGGGTAAGGGCACCCCAGTGTTAAAGGCACCTTCACTTGGATAAAGGCACCTTCTTCTTCAAACATAATTATTGCGGGAGAAATATTCTTCCCATCTGCGTGAAATTTGAACAAAGATTTTCAGGAGATCTTTTAGCAAATCAAGAAAAGATTATCTTCTTTCCTATTTAAGAAGAGTTGTGTTTGTTTTGTAAACCAGGAGAACCATAAAATCTCGAAAAATTTGGTTATTGAAAACAAAATAGGTAAAAAACAACTATTTCGAGAAACATGGGATTTTCGCTCATGTGTATCCTGATTTGTTTCTATACTTCATGTATATTGATTAAGACAACACATACGCAAAGAGAAAGAATAATCTTTGTGAAGGAAGAAAATCGGGACCACTAGAAGAGAATTCTGTCGAGAATAATTTTGACTTAAAAGAATATATTTTCATTAAAGAAAAATATTTGGAGGTGCTATGGGTATTTAAAGGGGTTGTTGGAGTCTTATAGAGGGTTATCGAGTGATTGGGGAGGTCTGGCAGAGGCCAGAGAAGCGTAAAAAAATTTCAGAAAAATTTCTCTCCTCGTGAAGAAGATGAAGAAACCATCACTATAACTATAATTTTCCGTGGTCTATTCTTTTGTGTTCAACTCTTTTTTAACAGTTAGCAATCGTTACAAATTCTTCTTTGCAAAATATATATTCGTCGCAGTTTCTGTGTCAGTTTCTCTTTTTCATCCTTGTAAACACTTTCTGAGCTATGAATAAATCTTTTGAGAATGTTTTCAACATGAGGAGCTAAACCCCCGAGACTTCGGAGGAATCCATTTTTACAATAAATATGTGGTAATTTTTATTTAATTAATTTATATAATTAATTTTATGATTATTTGCATTAAATCAAAATTGGAATAATAATTTTTATTAAATAGTTGTGTTTTCTCTTGATGGAGCATGCTTAGTCTTGGGATTTTTGATGCTTCATGCTTGCGATTTACATTTATTATTTTAGAAATCTACTACATGCAATATTTTAGAATCACCTTAAACGTAAGAATTACATGAATATTGTTTTTAACTGAATCACATAAATTGGTTAATGGTGGAACCCTTTGTCTCAGCTCTTTCATATAATCATGATATCATATCTTGTCTTAGTTTTTCTATTTTTAGTTTTAAAAATTTAGTCTAAATTCAATCTTGAATTCGAGAACCCTTATTTACCACTTGTTTACAATCACATCAATTTTGGCGCCGCCGACGCGGACTTGTATTTAGATTTGTTTTTAGGTTTAGTTTTAGTTTTTAATAGTTTTATTTTAGATTTTTATTCTTTTGTTCTATTTTATGTTTTTGAGTATTTCTCTTTTGCTACAGGTTTTGGAACGAAAACAAAAAAGGAATTGAGCCAAAAGACTTGGAGTTAAAGTTAAAACGAAAAGAACGGAGGAAAAGACAAAGACAAAAACTTTTTATATTTACATTTTATTTATTTTGTTAAATTTTTTTTATCATTATCATTATTTTCCTTGTTTTCTTTTTGGACATTTATTTTTGTTGCTTGCTTGTTTATTTTTAGTATTTTAATTGTAAAAAAGAAAAAAAAAACACAAATGCACACACCAATTGCATCTTTTATCAGACACCGATTTTTAGGAAAACTTGTGGGAAAGTACGGTGAACCCTCTGGGCGTTATCATCCGAAACACCACAAACCCCAACCTTGTACCTTTGACAAGTCTTTGACTGTAGGCATATTTTGTTGTGGTAACCCAAGCTTACCTAAAATAGTGAACCCCAACATTTGCATGTGCACAAATTCTAGTTAAACACTTGTAGTTCTACTTGTGTATGCGTCGTTGGATCCGTGTAGGAGATAGACTTGAAGAAAACGACTTATTTTGTTTAAGTCCAAACCGTTAGACGGATTTAGATGGTACATATGTTTTTGCCGAAATGGGTGAGCATGAAGTCCAGGTGAACAAAACCATTAGAGATCGTATGAACCCTTCTAAAGTAGTACATGACCCAAGTGTAATTATCCCAGCCACTACTGTCAAATTTTATATTAAACATGGAACAATTGGCATGCTTTGTACATTTAGAGGGTTAGAGAATGAGAGCCCGTATACCCACATAAGATACTTCGAAATGATTTGTGAAACAATGAGTTATCCGAATGTCTTCAAAGATGTGCTAGGTTGCGTTTGTTTCCCTTCTCTCTTGACGATAAAGTCAAAGAGTGGTATCATTTTATTCCTTATAAAACAATCACCACCTAGGATGGTCTTGTAGAGGTTTTTGTTAAGAAATTCTACCCACACTATAAGACTATTGTTGTTCGCCAGTCTATTCAAACCTATAAGCAAAAATTAGGCGAAAACCTACACGATTATGTTGAAAGGTTTAATGAATTGTTATACCACTGTCCACATCATGAATTTGAGAAAGCCCACATGGCCCGAATTTTTTATGAAGGCCTGGATAGTGAGACCCATATATAGGTAGAAACAATAAATGGTGGAGAATTCACCCTTCAGGACCCAGATAAATGTTTTGACTCGTTCATCGAGTTAGCTGAGAAAACTAGGCAATGGGCTTCGATGAGAGAAGCGGAAATATCTAGAAATCCTATCCATAGGGTCGATAGAGGTTATGATGGGTCAGATATCCTTAGGCGTCTAGAGGCCTTAGAGATGAATCAAGGTTCAAATCATGCTAGATATGAAGAACAAACTCATGCTCTTTATAACAACTCTAGGTTCGAAAACCGTCAAAAATTTGACCCATATTCAAAAGCCTATAACCCTGGTTGGAGAAACCATCCTAATTTTCCTGGTCTAAGGGTCAGAATCAAGGTCAGTCTAGTAATTATGAGGACCCCCCAGGTTTTGGCTATACCAAGAATACAACTGAGACAACCTACTCTCAAAACCCTTCTGAGAAGAAAATGACTAGCTTAGAGAAATCTTTTAATTTGTTAGCAAAGAGCCAGTTTAGATTTCAAGAGACAACCGTGCAGAATCTTGCTAAGTTAGAACTCCAAGTAAATCAGATAGCTAAGAAAATAAGTGAGAAAGAAATAAGAAAATTTCCTAGTCAAACAGATCCTAATCCTAGAGGAGTTCATGAAGTATCTTCTGGAGAGAAACTGTTCAATCATGTGAACTTTGTTACAACCCTTAGGAGTTGAAAGGTAGTTGACAACATGGTAACCATGCCTGATAGTGGACATATTGTAGTTCCACCTTCTACTTCCCAAGAGAAGCCAATAGCTGAAGATACTGAAACAATTTCTAAGGATTCTGAAGTAGTTCCTGATAGGATTACCTTTGGGCCTAAAGCCCCATACCCACAATTGTTAGTTCCAACAAAGAAAGAATCGACTTTCAACGAGATAATGGAAATATTTAAGCAAGTGAACATCAACATTCCGTTATTAGAAGAAATTAGGCAAATACCTGCTTATGCCAAGTTCCTTAAAGATCTTTGTACACGAAAGCGTAAGCTTAATGTACATAAGAAAGCCTTTTTAGCTGGTCAAGTAAGTTCAATCCTTCTGAACCAAACACCCCCTAAGTATAAAGACCCTGGATGCCCCACCATATCTTGTATGATTGGTAATCACGTAGTTGATAAGGCATTGTTTGACTTAGGAGCTAGGGTTAACTTACTTCCGTATCATGTGTACACCCAGCTAGGTCTTGGTAAGTTGAAACCGACCAAAATGACACTGCAGTTAGATGATAGGTCTGTCAAAGTCCCCCGTGGTGTCATAAAGGTATTCTTATTGAGGTTGATAGGTTCATTTATCCAGTTGATTTTGTTGTTCTAGATACCCAGCCTTTTCAGGACCCAAGTGCTCAAATACCGGTGATTTTAGGTCGTGCATTTTGAGCCACATCAAATGTTGTCATCAATTTTTAAACATGACTTATGAACATATCGTTTGGTAATATGACCACTGAGCTAAATGTCTTAAATATTATTAAACAATCTTATGAGATGGATGATTTAGAAGAGGTAATCATGATTATCACTTTAGTTCATGATCCTTTAGCCTGCACTGTGTTTGAAAATCAATTATTAGATGAACCTTTCAGTGAATTGGAGGAAGTCGACGAGGTTTTCTTTGATAATCTATTATATGATTTTGGTGATGGTGTTCGTTTAGATGACCAATCCACAAAAGAAAAAAGGTATGTTGCTGAACATACGGACCCTAGAATCCAACCGATAGTTTTTGGTCCATTTGAGAGTAATGTTTACCCTAAGTTTGGGGGTAGTGAGGATTCTTGTGATCGTCAAGTATCCCTATTTGAAGTCCCTAACTTGGGACTCGAGCTTTCTGCATCTAAAGTATTACTTGAGTTTCTTCAGACTCCACAACCCAATCCTCTGGATACTGTCCATGAGGAGATACAGCTATTAGAGACCCGTCGTTTGGCTGAACCTGTTTATCAAGACACTCATATGGAACCTAAATGGCCACCCTAGATAAATCCAATTGTCTTGAACGAAACCTTAGATAAGGTTGTGTTCAGTTTGCTTATTTGTCTGATCCTGTACAAGTGTCTTATATTTGTGTCAGCTCTATTTGGTAATGTTGACCCACAACTGTTTCTGCTATTGGTATATGATTTTGAATAGTGACTAGCCATTTTGTGGTATTTAATGTCTGGCTGAAGACTTTAAACTTAGCAGTTCTTGGGAGGTAACTCATGCTCAGGCGACACAGTAATATCCTTCCTTATCTTTTTTCTATAATTGGTAATAGTTTCTCCTTGTTCATGTTTTTAATCATTTATTTTTAGAACATTGGGTACAATGTTAGATTTAATTTTAGGGGTATGAGAGAAACTTTTAGTTGCAATTTGAAACTCCAAAATTTAGAAAATTGTGAACACTTCAGGATGACACTGACCATTCTAGATAGATGGAAAGAAAATTCTTGTTTGTAGGAGTTAAGGGACCCAGCTAAATGGTATATTCATAAAAAGACAGAGCTCAGGTGTTAGAAATAACATGATAGTCGTCATCATATCTCGGAGTCGTCACCATATCATATTCTATTTTTATTTTACAATTTTTTGTATTTCTCTAAATGATTTGATGGGGAACTAGTATCGCCTTGTTGTCGCCGCTAGGATGAAGTAAAGTGATTGAGATCAAGCCCCATTATTTTAATTGAACTTGACCAAAAAAAAAAGTGACACTTGGACATCAATATGTGTGTGTTCTCCTTGTCTCCGTTTCCTAAGCAAGCGTGGAACGCATGATCCGTAAAAATATCAAGTAATCTGTTAACAAGGAACATGCGCTTAGATTCAAAAGATCTAATCGTTGGAAAAAAATAAAAATAAAATAAATAATTGTATATATTCAATAAATCAACCGCTGGGGTCCTTGTATATACCAGCTGAGTTGATACTAGAAATTAGGATTCATACCAGTGGGTGCATATCTTAATCTATTAGGGTTCATCTTGGCATGACGTTCATACATATATTCTGGGAAACACAGTTCACCTTAGTCAACATGCGCACACTTCTATCTCCATATCCATCTTATTAATCTATTCATGTGATTGTGGTTTGTTAGATTCCGAATATCCTGGTCCATTGTACGACTTTCTAAGTAGTGGTTTGTTTTTTTATATATGAATATTAGTACGCTTGAGTGCAAACTCGTGTACATCAATTGGATTCAAAACAGGGTAATTCCTCTCATAGCCAAATAATTTTGTAGCCAACTAAATAGCATGTTTAGTGTGTACCCTCAATCATTCACAAGTAGCTAAAATTTGGAGTAAAGGTTTTGTGGGTATATCTCTTGTAAACCCTCACGAGACAAAACTCGTCTGATAGGGACACCTATGGGTTTAAAGGCTTGTTGCACACGCTAAGTGCAATCGTGATGCCTGCGACATGAGTTAGGATTTTTGTTTTATAGATTAGATTTGCTCGAGGACTAGCAAATAATAAGTTTGGGGGTATTTGATAGACACATTCTTGTGTCTAATTTGTCTCAATTCAATATATTGTTGATGCTCATTTTTGTATTAATTGTGATATTTTATGTGTTTGTAGGTATTTTTGAGAAATAAATATTTTTGGGAAAAATTGACTCGAAAAAGTGTTAAAGGCACCAGGAAAATTACTAAGGCACCCCTCGGTTGGATAAGGGCATACCAGTGTTAAAGGCACCTTCACTTTGGATAAAGGCACCTCCTTCTTCAAACATAATTTTCGCGGGAGAATTATTCTTCCCATCTGCGTGAAATTTGAACAAAGATTTTGAGGAGATCTTTTAGCAAATTAAGACAAGATTATCTTCTTTCCTATATTTAAGAAGAGTTGTGTTTGTTTTGGAAACCAGGAGAACCATAAAATCTCGACAAATTTGGTTATTGAAAACAAAACAGGTAAAAAACAAACTATTTCGAGAAACATGGGATTTTCGCTCATGTGTATCCTGATTTGTTTCTATACTTCATGTATATTGATTAAGACAACACAGACGCAAAGAGAAAGAATAATCTTTGTGAAGGAAGAAAATCGGGATCACTAGAAGAGAATTCTGTCGAGAATAATTTTGACTTAAAAGAAGATATTTTCATTAAAGAAAAAGATTTGGAGGTGCTATGGGTATTTAAAGGGGTTGTTGGAGTCTTATAGAGGGTTATCGAGTGATTGGGGAGGTCTGGCAGAAGCCAGAGAAGCGTAAAAAAATTTCAGAAAAATTTCTCTCCTCGTGAAGAAGATGAAGAAACCATCACTATAACTATAATTTTCCGTGGTCTATTCTTTTGTGTTCAACTCTTTTGTAACAGTTAGCAATCGTTACAAATTCTTCTTTGCAAAATATATATTCGTCGCAGTTTCTGTGTCAGTTTCTCTTTTTCATCCTTGTAAACACTTTCTGGGCCATGAATAAATCTTTTGAGAGTGTTCTCATCATGAGGAGCTAAACCCCATTACCGAGGCTTCAAAAAAAGCAATTTTTCCAATAAATATGTGGTAATTTTTATTTAATTAATTTACATAATTCTTTTTATGATTATTTGCATTAAATCAAAATTGGAACAATGATTTTTATTAAATAGTTGTGTTTTCTCTTGATGGAGCATGCTTGGTCTAGGGATTTTTGATGCTTCATGCTTTCGATTTACATATATTATTTTAGAAATCTACTACAGGCAATATTTTAGATTAGAATCACCTTAAACGTAAGAATTGCATTAATATTATTTTTAACTGAATCACATAAATTGGTTAATGGTGGAACCCTTTGTCTCAGCTCTTTCATATAATCTTGATATCATATTTTGTCATATTTTTCAATCTTGATAAGTCCAAATGTTTGAACCCTTATTTACCACTTGTTTACAATCACATCAATTTTTGGCGCCGTCGACGCGGACTTGTATTTAGATTTTTTTTGGGGGTTTAGTTTTAGTTTTTAGTAGTTTTATTTTAGATTTTTATTCTTTGTTCTATTTTACAATTTTGGATATTTCTCTTTTGCTACATTTTTTGGAATGAAAACGAAAAGGAATTGAGCCAAAAGACTTGGAGTTAAAGTTAAAACGAAAAGAACGGAGAAAAAGACAAATACAAAGATAAATCAAAGACTTTTTATATTTAAATTTTATTCATTTTTTTTTATTATCATTATTTTCCTTATTTTCTTTTTGGACTTTTATTTTTGTTGCTTGCTTGTTGATTTTTAGTATTTTAATTGTTAAAAAAAAACACAAATGCACACACCAATTGCATCTTTCGTTTGTTATTCTTCATAGTTCAACACCTTTACACACAATTCAATACCACTGCAATTTCTTCAACTTTCTCTGCTTCCTTCCCCTAAGATTAACCCATCTTCTCTCCTTGTGACCGAAACAAGACGTAACGGCTACTTTGTGGTTTAGGCTTGTCTTGTATGATTTTGATTTTCGAACCTAAAGAAAGTACCACAACGATGTATTTGTTTTTCGTAGGAGTAATTTTTAGGTACTAACAATAATAAACACACATGTGCAATAAAAATCAAAAATCTGTTGTACTTCAATAATTTTGACATAAGACAAGCATAAAGACTTATTTTCTTTTCCCAACAAAAATAAGTTTAAATACCAACATATGACAATATAGATTTATCTTAGCACAAAAGATGTTTAGCTAAACATGTATCTATTCCCAGATCATGTTCTCGACTCTTTCCTTAGGAGCCAGAGGCAGGGAGGATTCTACATGAAGCATAAAAAGTGTTCATACTCACATCGAGTCATTATATTTTGGATTCATTAGATATGTGATAGCACCTGGCATAATAATTTTTTTATAGGTGTAAGAAGATAATGTTGACTACCAAAGTTGTAGACAATTAAAATTAAAAAATCACATAACCTTTTGAACATGGATTCATTTCTAAGCAGCAATAAGGCTCAACAAAAAGAGATAAGAGTTATTATCTTCCAAAGGGAAAGATAAAAAAAAACTGCAATCAAAACATTAGAAAGTACCAACTAACTGAACAACAAGATTTTATATTTTGAAAATTTCTTGCTCAGATTTTTTTGATTGTACTAGTTGCAACCATGGTGACTCTACGAGAGAATTTATTTCCAATCACTTTTCACTCTAGGAGTATAAAAGACTAAATAGTTACCTGTATTAAAGAAAACTTGCCTTGGTTTCAGGGTACCTTTCGAGACGAGACCGGGATCCAAAATTCACCGCATTACTTGATCATATATTATAAAAAATGAGCGTGATTGTTAGTGTCGTTTCAAGGCATAATGCCTCACATGAAGATGTCATAAGTTTTAGCTTAGTGCTGATGGAGGTGTCAAACTCGTCAAAAGTATATTTCTTAGTTTCTTAGACTAACTAGTAGAATAATGATAAACAGGTTCGTTCCTGAGGGAGAGTTGAGTAAAAGTTGTCGATTAAATTTCTGAAAATAAACTAATGCAAAGATACGAAAACAAATAAAAGAATACGATATGATGATGATAATGATTAAGGAATCATTCTCCACTAGTGAACATGAATACAAGTGAAATCTTCTTCAAAATATGTTTACTAAAAACCCTAGACAAGTTATGAGTTCAACAAGTCCATTAGACTCCAAGTTCACTTCGTAGAATAAGTTCTCTACTCGTTTCTAGACAATCAAGCCACTTTGAATAAGCTCTCTAGTGTAACTTTTATTGACCGGTATGCTCTATGAGTCGGGTTGATCCTAACCATATGTTCGTAAGTTCGACATGTTAACTTAGGGTTATCTTTCACACATCAAAATCCACAACATCCTATTGCAACGTTGATGTTTTGCTACTTTTGATTATATTGTTGTAATAATTATGGATTACGGTTCAATTGTCTAGCAATGAAATCACAAGCAAGCTATTCAATTGGCCACTCGAACAACTTGAAATCAATTCTTGGTCATAAGCACGGTAAAAGACAAACAATAACACAATATTGAAAAGAAAAATTAACTTAAATAAATCAAGTCACGTAGCTTCGAAATATCCCTAATCAAATAAATATTTAGCTAGAAATATTGGAGGAGTTCATGACAAATAAAGAAATAATTACTAGAATTAAAAATCAACTACACCCAAGCAAGCAGGTGGAATGGAGTTGGTCATGTATTGGTGGTATTTGTGGTAGTGATGCTGCTTGCGGCTTGCTATTGACTTGAGTGGACTGAACCATAGATGAATGGAATTGATGATGGTGAGCATTTGTGAACTCAGGCCCTGGATGGTTGTTGCTGTGAGGTGGATGCAAGAACTGGTGGTTGATGGTATGGGGTGGAAATGAGCAAAATGTTAAAGATGGACGCAGCGTGAAAGGGTATATGAATGTGTAGTTTTTATTCTTCTTTTATAGCTTCTCGAAACCAAGAATTCTAATCTCTTTCAAACTTTAAAACTTCAATAAACTCCACCAATGATTATCACAATCAACGACAACAAACTTCCCTTGTTCAACTGGTTTTTCAGCCAAGTTTTAAAAACCTAGTTTCCTATAATAAGTTCCCAATCCTTCAGAAACAACCCACGGGTACCATAACAACATACATGCCTGCTTTACTGATTTTCCTATCTCAAACCACTTTTTCTTCTTCTTGTTGGATATAAATATTCCTTGATCGTAGACTGACCAAACCCATGGCTAGCAGCTGCAAACGATTAAGTCAGAATTGGTTCAATACCACCAGAACTCAGCCACTACCTTGCTCAGGCAAACTATCGAGCACCTCTTGTGCGTTTCTGTAGGAAATTTAAGCATATAAAATTGTTGATTTCAACCATCCAAACTCCTTCCATACAATAAATGTAATAATCAAACAAAACCCATAAAACATTCATTCAAAATATTTAACTCAACCGCCTTCTTTCCTCTCAGTAATCTCAGATTCAACACAAAATTCAGCTCCACCAATTTCTTCCCTATCTTGTTCTCTGGTCGAATTAAAATCCAACCCAGACCCATTCAATTCATTTATTTTCACATTTCTTCCTTGTTTCCTTCCTTTCTATGCTTTGTCACGGCAACTCAACAACAACAATAATTCTTAAAATCAAATTTCACTCATTATTCTAGCTTTAATTCAAATTCGAGCAAACACCCATTGAGACTCATCAATCAAATACATCTTTTATAAACTCGAACCAAAGACCTTGTTGTAACTCAACATACCCAACAACGTCAACATCTTCTTCACTCTAAGTTCTCGGAAAAACACCAAAACCCATTTTCTATATCAATTCCTCCTCCAAGAACCAACGACAGTCACCATACAAAACCTATCTGAATTTCTGCTAGTCTTTTCTCTTGAACCTAGGCAAAAACCCATCATCAGTTTTCTCAATCTTTTATCTCGGCAGTCACAACAACACTCAATCATATTTTCTTTCTTTCCCTGAATTCAAACTCAGAAACATCTAACAACGAACTCCATCTTCTATTCTTCAATGTTGCTATTTTTAAACTCATGTCTTAATGTAACCCAGCTTCCTTTGTTCTATCTTGTCTGTTAACTCAAACAGAGCCATGCCCTGACTGACGACATGAAGCAGATTTCAGTTGTGAGCTAAAGAGAGAAACTGATCGTAAAATACTTGACCTACTTTTAGGTTTTATGATAGTCGATGGTGGCCCTTAGCTTAACTATATCTTCACTTTAACAAGTTGACTGCTTATAACACTTCTTAGGGAAATTATGGGTTCCCCCTAGTAATTCTCAATCCCTTTGTAAAACTGGATGCCCCTTAGTAATTCTCAGTTTCCGACACAAATAAGACTCGTGTGCTTCTATTCTTCGAGCTTGCCAACACCAAATGCCTCCAGGAAATGCTTTAAACTCATATTTCTCTTCTTTTGCATCTCATGACTCTAATGGACCTATAAAACTCAAGACAAACGTAAAATACGAAATTTGTAAGAAAAATAACAAAAAAAGCATAATCAATTGATAATAATTAATATGATTTAGACACCTATCAGGGGATCATTGGTAATTTGCTTTACTGTTATGATGTTAATAGCTGATATCCAAAATCACGATCAAGGCATGTGGATTGAGTGCCAAACAATTTGTCTACAAAGATAAAGATAATTAAGGAAGCTTGAACAGGTTTGTTGATCGAGTCATTTTCAAGGTGTCACTTGTCAGGTGCATAGTCGATGAGTATAAATAAGCTTTTAGTGATCAAAGAAAATTCACAAACACATGAGGTTGGTGGCGGGCATATATGGGATCAAGTAGAGCTTACTAACCCCAGTCGAATCATTATTAGCCTATATTGATCAGTTGTAATCGGGTACTTTTGACCCCACTCAAACTTCACTTTTACTACCTTTTGACTGAGTGTTTCTATATTATCATCAGTTATAGCTTTTGTGGATGCCCATCTGGGTAGCACTTGCGTGGATACGATGATGCAGATATGTACATATTTCTCAAATAACTAGGACGCGGACACATTATGAAATCAATAATATTTTCCACTAAAATGTGTATATTATGAATGTTATTTCACAACAATGCTAATTGGTTGGTTTTCATCCATAATTCAAGTTTTTACTTTAGAAATATAGATTAGAGTATAGTAGAAAGAACAAGTTCGTTCCTCAGAGAGGTATGGGTTATTATTCGTATTTGAAAACTTATGTAACAAGGGGGTTTTGTGATTTAAAACTAAAGTTATTAAACTAATTATACTATCAAAGATTGAATAAAGATAATCAATATGTTGAGAATACTTGTTAAGGGTTCTTCTTCAACCATAGAACATGCACTTAACCTAATAACTAGAGTTGTCACTTAATCATTAATTATCAAAATCTCTAGAGCACCCTATCGAGAGCATACTCCGATGAATTCCTCATTTCATCACATAACATAACGATGAATATGCAAATACTACTTAAAGAATAACCTAATGCAAACATGCTATCAAGTTTAATCCTCCAAGAGCATGAACTTCTATGGATTAGGATAATTTATGCAATAGAAATACTACGAGTAATATATTTAACATAGGTCAAGCTTCTACAAGCAGTCACATGAAGGTTTTGAATACAATCAGTATTCACATTATGCTACTTATGACAAGGTTTATCAACAATTCCATATCTCAAAACCCTAGTCTAGTTATATATATGCATTCATGGTTATTTAGTACGTATCAATCCTAGACAAACATTCACATAATAATCAGTAGAACACGAACGATAATAATAAGATTAAGATAACAAAAACAATGTATTAATCAAGTAACATGTTTCTGATATCCGACTATATTTTTAACCAATATGAAATGTTTAGCTCATCATGGATTTCTCAAAATCCATGGAATATATAGAAGAAAACAAGTAAAGCAAAACCTAGAAATCGTGATATTCAATTGCAACTCCAACCTCTAGCTCGTTGTTCTTTATGTTGTACAGTGTATTCTCCTTGTGTAAAATATCTTTATCTTAGAGTTTTGGAAGTCTTCTTATATAGTAGTCACCAAACCTAGATATTAGAGTTCTAATGGGTCCATGTTTTCTTGATTTAGAATTCAAAAATATGTCCAAGAAGTTCCCCAACTCATGTCACAATCAGTAGTCTCATTCCATATCTTCCTACCGATTATTGGTGTCCAAAAACAAGAGTTTTCTGATGCTAAAAGTGTTCATAATCGGTAGGATCGATCATATTCATATATACCGATTGTTGGAGATCAAAATATGACTTTTATTGGAACCAAAAGTGTCCATAATCGGCAGTCTCGACTACCCTTATGTCTACCAATTGTAGGAGCTCAAAAAAATGAAGTTTTCTGGTTCTAAAAATGCCCATTATTGGTACTTTAGTAACTTCTTCGTCCTACCTCGGAATGACCTTATTATTTTTCGCTGGCTTTGTATTTACATTTTCTACAAGATGATGAAAATAAATCTTATATTTGAACGAGTTACATTTGATTCTTGCTCCGTCTGCATTTGTAATACTCCACTTCATTTTTTGTTTTATGTTGTAATGAACTCCTTTCTTTTTTTATGGTTGAATCCACTTCAGAATTCCTAAGAAACTCAAAATAAAATAAAATAATGATATGAGAATTAAAAAGAAAGCAATGAATTAGAGTACCAAACTAGTGCAAATAATGCACCTATCACTAAAAAATTATTGATAAGTAACAAATTTGTGTAAGAATAAACATATATACCAATGAAATAATACATATACAAAATGTTTAGGCATTATTAATATACATTAATACTAAAATAGTGTGTGATATATGCATATGATGTCATCGATGTGTCTGATGAGGACACATAACCATTTTAGGAGCGTCCATGCTACATAGATGCCCATAATCTATGGGTCCTAATCGCAGTTACATACATATGACACAAATGTATGGGACCTATGGGTTTGTCATGAAATTCTTAATATTAGTTCTTTTAAGTGATGATTTGATCGCTTTTTTCTTACTGTATAGGTACTTTGTATTTAGTTAGCAAAGACCAGAGACTCAATAAAATAAAATATATTCTCCCACTTATTATAGTCTCGAACACGTATTATGTTTATGTGCTAACTATATTTGCTGGGTGTGAAACTATATTTAGTTGACATTTTCATAAAATTCACTACATTTTTCTCTCCTTTTTATGTATAAAAAGATCCCATAAAGCCTAACTACAGGGGGGACATTTTTCTCATAGAACTGGTAAAATCTATAAGAAAAACTAAAATTTGAGGCGGCCTTTGACCGTGCCTCTGTTAGGGCTTTGATCCACTAAAGTGAATCCTATGTCCGCCTTAAGGTGAGATCAAATCAAGTCTTAACAAGCCGTAAGGACCTTTACTGATCAAAGAAACACTCACAAATACTTGAGATGAGATCATATCAATACATATATATTAGTATATATGTGTGTCAAAGATAACACAGTTGATATCGGTCGCATCGACCAATTTCTCGCGTATTTATCCTTGATCGAGATTATATGTATAATATCAAGAATCAAAGAATCTTCCAGTTAAACAGGTCGTATCGACTAGTTTGGGGTTAAGATCAGTGCGCACATTAATACAATTCTTTCTTTAGTTATTAGTTTTCTTTTTTTTATGCAAACCCCATGTCATGTTGTAAAGTTAAAATAGTGTGTTCGATTTCTCACAAGTTTGAACATATAACTTTGAAGTTAAATTTGTTTGTTTATTTTAATATTAAATATGTTTGTTTGTTTCAAAAGATGAGAGATACTAGTTTATCGTTATATGAAATGTACTATTAGTTGATTGATATTTATATATTGAAGATACCCTACATTTAAACTATTGAGTAACATAATATAACTACATGCAAATTATAAATTCACAAGACTAAATTGTATATCCTTGCTTATATCATTTATAAGACCCACCTGGGATTGATTTTTTCTTTGAAAAGTATTGTATAACAAACTTTTACAAAAAAATATGTTTTGTAAAACAAAAAATCAAAATGTTTTTCATCTAAAAGCACTTCCATATTGGGCCTACTTATAAAAGTTAGGGATTTTTTTTTTGATATACCCTAATTTCAATACTCCTATTGCAAATCTGTCCCGTTTTTTTTCAAACATTATAAATCTGTCCTATTTTTTTTAAAAAAGTTATTAATTGGGGAGTTAACTACTACATGAAAATCTTTTTCTCTCTCCAAAAATAATAATTTATTCCTAACTACTTTATTCAACTCTAAATAAACCATGGTTACTCTCTTCTGGTTACACAGCCGCGTGGCATTCAGCTAGACAACACTTGTTGGAAGGTTATAGATGATTTAATTCCAACAGTCTTCTTCCCCTTTCTACTTCTTCATCCCTATAAGAACCATAACACAACCACTTCTTCTTTACCAACTTCTTCCAACAATAAAAATGTAAAGAAACTGAAACACAAGTATAATCCTAATAATAGTATCTAACTTCGTATAACATAATGTTACTTAAAGTTCACCATCCAAAGATCTACATAAGATCTCCAAACATCCTAAACATAACAGTCAAAATTAAGATGGCTTTCTTCTTAATTTCCCTCCATACTTACTTCACCAAAATCTGCACTACATGGCAATACATTATGCTTCTCCTTTACCTGAAAGTCATGTCAACAAAAACGGATTGCAACCACATATAATGTAAAATGAAAATCTAGCACCAGAACTTGTATTTTTCTATATAAAATTAAAATTCGTTAATTTTAAAATTAAAATTAAAATTGATTATGTATTTGAGATGCGAGATTGCATGGTAAACATAAGATATAAGAAAAAGCATCATAATTCTGAGGCAAAAATAATGAGGGATGCATATGTGAATTCAAATCTAAGATAAAATTTATCAAACTAAATATAAATTTAACATTTATATAAGTTCAGAATCTATGTTATTATAGTTGGTAACACATTTGGGCTATAATATTATAAGCACACTCCAGTTCTCTCTTGAGAACAATCGCAACACCAACATTAAAATATAATAATGTTACTACTCATGCCTAAATTACATATGCGAGGAAAAGAAATAAATTGAAGATACCCATAAGATGTCGGTTTATACAAACTTTTATTCTAAAGTTTTAAGTCGGTTGTTTGCTTGTCTTTACATACCAATTTGTCTCAGTTTATCTATTTTATTTTTTTCTTCTTCAAGTTTCCATGGCCTCAATAGCCATCTAAGAGGCAACTATTTTTCGTACATAATGTTCAAGTATATATATTTATTAATCAATCTGGAAGTATATATCTATATATTTCAACTTGCATGTACTCAAAAGACAGCTCTCTCCCATTATCAATGAGGTCATCATATCCAACTTCCTCTATCATAGTACGAGCTGCTACCTATGTTACCAGAATGCGTTTTTATAAAAAAGCTAAAAAGTGAATAAAGAAGTATATAGCTACATAAATTTACGTACCACTTAGGGAAAATAAATAAACGCAAATCTATTGTAGGAGCATGATTTTTGTTCATTTAAAACTCGGACATTACAAATTGGTCCCCATTCTGCCTAATAATTAAAGCAATTGAAATTAGTAGGTGCAACATAGAAAAAAAAAACCTTTTGTTTTGGAGGATAAACAAAAATCTTTCCTATCATGTATAGGTAAAACAACAAATACAAATAAGATGTGAGATAAAATTCAAAGTTGGTAGTTTATATAGGTTACTAGGATATGATAAAGATCTTCCTTGTTTGCCTTCATTGAAAAAACCTTCATCTTTACAGTTGCAAATGGAACCTGCAAGAAATGGTAGTCCCAATCAACTGGTAATTTAGGGTAGATATACAAGATAATAATGCAGCGTTTTTTTGTAACATATGCACAAACCATTCCCCTCGGAATATCAACTTTGCACACCAGGAAGCAGAATTTCAACATTCCGACAACTAATTTTTTATCAAGGAGCCACTGAAACATCACCAGTAACAATCGTATTTCCAGTCTCTCTAAGACCAACAAGTTTGACATTTTCACCAATTCTTATAGTTCCCCTTTTGATACGACAATATCAAAAGAAAACATCTTCTACTGGAAAAAAAATGGTAATTAAGTCTGACATTAAGGAATTAGAATACAACAATCAATATTATCTATAAGTTAATACATTTTATTAACCTATTTATTTTATCCTCTCTTAATAGCAAAATTAATACAATCAAACCTAGTTTCTGATAGGTGTCTAAAACACCTTAATTATTATCTATTGTTTACGCTTTCTTTACTATTTTTCTTGTGAATTTTGTATTTTACATTTGTTTTGAATTTTTTAGGTCTTTTGGAATCATATGAAGTAAAAGAAGTGAAATCATCGAAATATTTAAGAGAATTTTAAATCTTTATTATTTGATGTCAGGAAATGAAGAAGTCTATTTATCCTCGACAACTAGCCAAGATTGGTTCCTAATAATTAGTGTTTATGCTGGAATTAGGCTCATGTGTGGTGGCTTAGTGGACCGTAGTTGATGGGCCCATAAGCATCTGTTGTGGGTTATTACTCACCTGGCATTCAAAATTAAACTACATAAAATAGTGAGTGGATTCACCACCAAGGAAATACACGTGTGAGCTAATGGAGGAATGATACTTAGGTTTCTGTCGAACCATTGTTTGCGAGCAGGTGAGTTTTTACGAGTCTGAGTAGAAAATTAGAAGAACAAGAACTAATTCTACACAGAGAAGCTAGCGAAAAGACAACAACAAGGAAGAATTGATGTGTTTAGAGATGAATTTTTGTGTGGTTGGGTTAGTTTCAGATTAGAGAATTCAAAGGAAGAGACATGGATTCGAGAAGAACAAAAAATGAAAGTTTCAGGTCGAGAAAAGATGAATAGGAATTTGGGTTTGTTGCTCGTTGTTGAAGAAATAGAAGGAGAGTGGTTCGAAGAGATTGATGCAGTAATGGGTTTTGTGGCTGGATAAGATAATAAAGGTTTATGTGAAATCGATGGAAGAAGACAAAATTGGATTCTAGCCGTGAAACAACTGCAGTGATGGTTTAGCCGAGAAACAAGAAGATATTATAGTCGAGAAATAGTGTGTGAGAGCATCCACAATCATCGATCAAATTAAAGATCAAAGATTTAATTTGATCGATGATCGTTGAAAATCAACCGCAGGGGTACGATTAAATTTGATTTATAATCGTTGAAAATCACTGTTCAGGATTAAAAGAAGTCGCTGATCGACGATCAAAAGTTATAGTCGAGCGAAACTCTACTCCCTCGCTTGTGAACAGACGACGGACCAGCATCTCGCTTAAAAACACGGGCGAAGGGTTGACATTTCGCCAGCTCAAGCGATACGCTAAACTTTCGCTCCACCAGACGAGTAACTAGAAGCTCGCCCACTCATGAGCGAAAAGCAGAGATTTCGCCTAAAATTTCAATACACGGGCGAGATTCAGTGACTTCGCTTGGACCTGGGCGGCACTCCAAGGGTCCGCTTGGACTTGGGCGAGGTCCCAAGGCAACGTTGGAGTTGGGCGAGGGGCCAAGTCTCCGCTTGGGTTGGGCGGTAAATTGGGATATCGCTTGTGGTGGGAGAGACAGGCGAGACCCCAAGGGACCGCTTGTGTCTGGGCGAGGGGCCAAGGCTCCGCTAGGAGCTGGGCGCGATCCCAACGGTCCGCTTGTATTTGACCGTTAATTTTTGACCGTTGATATGTTACCGTTGATATGTTACCGTTTAACGGCTATATATTTACCCTATATATATGTGATACTAAACCAATGGCATTTTACTAAACTCATACATTGTGTAGAGTTGAAAATTCAAAAGTTAGTTCTTATTTCATAAGTTTTGAATTAGATTAGTAAAATGGCGCCATCAAAACCCCGAGGTCCAAATTTTTCGTCTTTCGAAGATGTTACCATGTGTACGATTCATTTGTCTATTTCTCAAGATTGTAGCATTGGTACTGATCAATGTGAAGAAAAATTATGGTCACGTATACTATGTCGGATGAAAGAAGCTATACCTTCTATGCCAGAACGAAGTTGGACCTCCCTTCAGAAACGATTTCAAATTATAAGTAAGGATGTTGCGCTTATGTCTGCAAAGGAGGGTGAAGTTGAAAGGGAACATCATACTGGATGGGGCCCCGAAAATAAGGTAACAACTCGTTTATTTATGCTTATTACATGAATCTATTTGATTGTATATCCTTTAACAACATTGTATTGAAACACCAGTTTGTAGAAGTACGTAGGCTTTTCAAGGAAGCAACTGGTCGAAGTTTTAAACATGAAGATTGCTACACAGTTATGTTAGATAATATTAAATATTCTAGAAGGTCAACATCTGTTTTTGATTCATCACAAGGAGAGTCTGATTACGACAACAAATCTCAGGACGTACAGGACACAGCAGACTTAAGCCTTGATGGTCCCAGCGCCTTTGAAGACCTTGGAGATATCCCCAACACAATAATCCGTCCAATGGGGAAAAAAGAGGCGAAACGACAGAAGACAAAAGGGAAAGCAAGATTTGGTGAACAACAAAAAATGATGGAAAATATTTATAGAGAGCAACAAAGCTTCAACGCCAAATGTACCGAACAAAGAGATATGAAGATTGCACAAAGAGAAGCTGAGTTTGCAGCAAAATTAGCTAATGATAAAGCAAAGTTTGAAGCTAAATTAGCTGATTCAAATGCAAAGTTTACGGCAATACAAGCCTAGGCAAGAAGCAGAAGAGGAATTTCGTATAATGACGATGGATATCTCCCAAATGGATGCTGTATCGAGACAGTACATCGAACTGAGGAAGGGAGAAATTTTGAGGAAAAGATTAAACCAATCATAACGTCCGGATTATTATTTACCATTGTCATATTGAGTTTTAATTTTGATCAATTTATTAAGAATTTTTAGTATATTTTTTAACCAATGGATTTTTATGTTTTTAACGAATCCTAATTTAAAATAAAAATATTTTAATTTAGAATTAATTTTTAAAATTACTTCTAATACTAGGTGGAGTCGAAGAACAATTAAAATATAACGCGACTAAAATAAGTAAAGATAAGATATCTTCCGCTTTAACCACGGGTCCACTAACAACACATTTACCCCCAAAGCCCATATAAAAGTTCACTCTTCCCCAACAGATGACCATATATGTTCGATCAGGTCATTTCTCAAACGAATCCCAGTTTGTTTATCGAATACTGCACGTCTGCGTTGGTCCTTCATCATTCTAGAAAGTTGAGCAGTGTTGTCCCTTGAAATAACAACCGGAGCACCGTGACTGCGTTGCTCATAGTCATGCGGCCAATCACCGGGAATACGTTCATCCTCCACTATCATATTATGTAGAATAATGACTGTTTTCATTATATACGCTAACACGTCCGGATTCCACATACGTGCGGGTTGTTTGATGATTGCAAATTGATTTTGTAGTACCCCGAAACCCCGTTCTACATCTTTTCGACAACCTTCCTGCATCGCAGAAAATTTCTGTTTCTTTTGGGAGTCTGGATGTTTAATGGTAGTTACAATAGTTGATGTGTCTGGGTATATTCCATCCCCAAGATAATACCCCATATTATATTGATTTCCATTGACTGAAAAGTTTACTGCCGGTGCTTTACCGTTGATAAGCTTTTTGAAGATATAAGAACGGTTCATCACATTGATATCATTGTTTGAACCCGGCATACCAAAAAATGCGTGCCAAAACCAAAGATCATACGATACAACTGCCTCAAGGATAATACTTTCGCTACCCTTGTAGGCGGTATAAGCACCGGATTCCGCCGGTGGGCATTTGTCCCATTTCCAATGCATGCAATCAACACTACCAAGCATCCCTGGAAATCCCCTTTTTTGGTTTTCATCAAGAAGGAGTTGAACATCACGCTTAGTTGGTGTCCGCAAATATTCTTCCTCGTACAATTGGACTATCACCATGCAAAATCTACGAGTTGCTTCCAAAACTGTAGTTTCCCCAATACGTAAATACTCATCGATTGCATCGGCCGCACATCCGTAAGCTAACATACGAATAGCTGCAGTAATTTTTTGGTGCGGGGTTAATCCTGGAACACCACAAGCATCTATTTTTTGCACAAAATAACTATTTGCAGCCACAACATCACCCAAAATACGGTTGAATAATTGTCGACGCATTCTGAATCTTCTTCGGAATAAATTGGGGGGAAATGTCGGGTTGCTGCAGAAATAGTCTCTCCATAGACCTTTAGCACCTACATCACGTTGTCTTGGTATTTTTATACGTGTATGTGGAGGGTTCATAGTTGACAACATTAAACCAGCAGTAACTGCTAGGTTATTACTGTTCGCTTCAAGTGAACTTTCATCGGATGAGTAGTAACTTGTGTTATCATCATCGTTTAATGAACCAGAAGAAGAAGAAGTATAAGAAACATAATGAGGATAACTAGAAGAGGAACCATACTTGTATATGATTTACATAGTTTGCCATTTTGTTATGTCCTGGATTTTTTAAGGAGCAAGAGATGATTATAAAACTCGGTTTGTATTGATTGACAACCTAGTGTGGTTATTTATAATAAAAAAGGGAGAATTTTAAACACAATTTATTTTTATGTCAAAGATATTTTATGTAACTTGACAAGGCAATGACATGAATTGACAATACACCGACCACATTTTTCATTGCAAAGAATCTTTTTTCTGATTTGTCAGAGATATTTTATAAAACTTGACAAGCCAATGACATGAATTGACAATACAACGACCACATTTCAATTAAACGACTAAAATTTCCGATTTGTCAGAGATATTTTATATAACTTGACAAGCCAATGACATGAATTGACAATACACCGACCACATTT